>PVKV010038274.1:0-14064 GCA_004027835.1 Alouatta palliata
GACGTTGTGATTACAGTGGGCCCTCCAGGGAACCCAGGAGAATCCTCCGGTTTGCAGAGTCGCCTTTGCCATGAAAGATAGCATAATCTCAGGTTCCAATGATTCAGTCATGGACATCGTTGAGGGGCCATTATTCCACCTATGACACCTACCTAAAGTCTATTCTCCCCTTCCTTCTAACAGAGCCGTTATTTTGATCAGGTGACTGTAGGCTTGGCTACAGAATTTGTATTTACAAAGCTACCTTGAAGCTTCCTGCAGTCACGTGGCTGATGTATTTATCTACTGGCCAATGAGAAGTAGGATTCTGGCTTCCAGAAAAGCTGCTGTTTTCCCAGTTAAAATATGCAGACTCACTTGGCATATACCTTTTGCCTTCTCTCATAGCCTCTTCATCCTCATGGAAAATGAACGTGATACCTAGAAGGGCAACCACTATATTGCGACCTTGACAATGAAAATCACTCGAGAAAGATGGTGAAGCAAAGAAAAGAAGACGAATCTGCAAAGAAAAGTAGACAAATCCACAATCCCTGAGGCATTGTGAAAATGACTCCATTTCCCGTCTGCCAAGCCACAGATTTCTAGATTCATGAAAAGGGAGGAACTTTATTGATGACTGAGTCAAGCTCTGTTACTCAGGCTGGAGTGCAATGGCATGATCTCAGTTCACTGCAACCTCCGCCTCCAGGATCCAAGCAATTCTCCTGCCTCAGCCTCCTGAGTAGCTGGGACTACAGGTGCACGCCACCACATCCAGCTAATTTTTGTATTTTCAATAGAGACAGGGTTTCACCATATTGACCAGGCTGGTCTTGAACTCCTGACCTTCAGTGATCCACCCGCCTCGGCCTCCCAAAGTGCTGGAATTACAGGCGCGTTTCACCACACATGTCTAATTTTCGTATTTTTGTAGAGACAGGGTTTTGCCATGTTGGTCAAGATGGTCTCAAACTCTTGACTTCATGTAATACTCCTGCCTCGGCCTCCCAAAGGCCTGGCATTATGTCACTGTGCTCAGCCTGGGAGGAAGTTTTAATTGTTGGGGCCAGGGTAGTCAGTTATATGCAGCTGGACCCAGTCCTAACAGATGCAAGTTCTGTCTAAATCCTCAGCACTTAAAGTGTGCTCCTGGGGGAGCAGCAGGGACAGTACCTGGGAATGTGTTGGAAATGCAGAATCCTGGGCCCCCCACAGACCAACTGAACCAGAATCTGCATTTTAACGAGATCCGCAGGGAAGTGCCCTGTATGCCACCGTTGAGAGTCACTCCAGCTCTGGAGCTCACAGAAGCTGAGAAGGAAAGTGCCCTGGATTCCTCCATGCTGTGCTGGAAGACATGGCCTGTCTAGGAACAATAGTACCCTTGGAATTTACTGAAACAAATCTCAAACAGTGGAAGGTGGGTGCAAAATTGTGTATACAGTCATCAAGTCTGCATCTCACCTCCATCAGCCACCACAAATTACCCTGATTTAGCTCCTTTCTTTTCTCCCTAAAGTTGTATATTTCATGGTTAGTCAGCCTAAGACTCCTACACCTATTTCATTCAATCAAGACCAAAATTAATAAGAAGTTGAAGACTGGGTGAAATCAGGCAAAAGAGAAAAATTACCTACTTTTTAAAAAGTTTTTTAAAATTTTGGTGGTTTGTAAATAGACCTGAAATTTATCTGATGCCATCAGCCACCCAGATGAAGGAAGTGCAGTATATAACGCCCCTGACTTGCAGTGGTTTGACTTGATTTTTTTGACTTTAAAATTTTCTGACTTTATGACTTTAACCCCATCTAAGTTAAGAAACATCTGTAAATATATAAATCCATAGAGAGGAAGAAAGATCCAGAGGCTTTCAACACACTGCATTTCTCATTTCCATTAAATCTCTCAAGTTATACATTTAGTAGGTACTGAAAATTGTGTACTCATTTTTTTCAGTGATTTCTACTCAGAATATTACAAAGAAAGACAGAGGGTTAAAACCCAGCTACTGTTTCCTGGGGACTGGAGGGAACGTCAGGGGAGTGAGTAGACCTTCCATTTGACTTTGCCCTCTTGAAGACTGTTCTGAGAGGATTTTTAAATTTAATTTATTTTTTAAATAGGTACATCCAAAAGGTACATAAGCATATATAGACAGTGAAAAGTCTCCCTTTCCTTCAGTCCCTCCCTCCAGCTGCCAAGTTTCCCTCTCTGAAAGCAACCTCTGTTACAGGTTTCTTGAGAATCCTACCACGTGAGCATGCTGCATGTTGGAAGATGCTAAAACATGGCTGGAAAACAAGAGTGAAGTGTAGATGGCTCTGAATTGTTCTTGAGGGCATGCATTAAAATTAATCTTCGTCATCATCTAATTGCTTTCTGTTAAGATCCAGGCATTTAATTTTTCCAATCATAGATAAAATATTTGTCAAGTAAAGTGCCAAAGTTACCACCTACTCACTCCAAATTAAGGAGATAATGTTTACAAAACACTCTGAGCATCTCAGAGGAAGGCTGTGAATAAACATAAACGCTTGTTAAATCTGCAGCCCTCTTCTATACAATTTACATTTTATAACTCTGCCCTCACCCCTGAGCCCACCACACCCTTGCCCCCACCTCACTGCAGCACCGCTTCAGGGTGAAAGGTTAATAAGAAAGGGTGATTGATGTAAGGCAAGACTAAGCAGACTGCTTTGAGGATTTTTGCTTTGTTTCATAAAGCTTCCCAACTCATCTGGTCTTTCAGGAACCTGGAGGTTCTTTATTTTTTTTTTTTTTTTTTTTTTTTTTTCAGAAAGAGAGACACCTAACTGCCTAAGTCAACTTTGTAGTTGTGTGTCTTTATTTAATAATTCAAATAATTTAAGAATATTTTCTTTTTTCAAAAAATGGATCATAACTTACAGACTTTCTTGTTTCACTTATTGATATGTTACGAGCATTACTGTTGTGAGCAGCTGTGTTGATATAGCATGATTATTTGAAAATGAGAAGTGTTTCTGTGTTTAAAGATACCCATAAAGAGACTTGGTTCACATTTATGCAGTAAATCGATACATGCGCTTTCAAGGCCTACTATGTGCTAAAACAAAAATGGACACCCCAGAGATACCTACGATGTTTTCCCTGCCTAATACAAAGCCCTCAGTGACAAGTGTGAAATTGGAGGATCCAGAGGGCGTTTTCTGGCACCCGAGAAATGAGGCTGTTTGCTTCAACTGCTTCACTTCAGGAAGATTTTTGTTTAGTGCTAGATCACTTTGAGTACCCCAGTGGTCTTACAGACAAATGAATAGACTTTTCTAAGAGATAAAAGCCCCCACATAAAGATTCTAGGAAAAAATATAAAACCATCTCTGGGAAGGGATATAAAAATCATAAGTAACTGAAGCAGATAGAAATTAACAGACTTTATTTCCTTTTTAAATATAAGATCTTGAATTGTAGAACTGTTGGGCAAAGAGATGAAGGATGGCTTAAGCGTATGAATGGCCAGTCTGCAGATGGGCTAATTATTGGCCAAAACGATAATTGCCCTGTACATTCCAAATTAAAGGACACAGCCCATAAAGACAGTAGTAAGAGTTTATGTTTCCTTCTCCTTAATCTTGTACAAAAGTTAACCTCCTAGACCCAAGACATTTCTAGCAATTAGTGATGGGTTGAAGTTAACAGGGCTGACAAAGCCTTAGTCACTGATCCCCTCAGCTTGTCATTAACCTCTAGAAACCGCTAAACAGGATGCAAGAAAAGCATTTTACCAATATTACTGAGAAGGCTGTATCGTATTTCACACATACATTTTAATTTAGAAAAATCTCTCTCTTACAATGAATATGTATACGCGAGGTAGTTTAAAGGTTTTTTCACGTTTTTATTTCCAGAATTTTCTTCCAGTACAAAAGAGTAATTTGGGGTAAATATTCTATGTATATAGGGAAGGAAAACTATTACTAAGATCAGGTATTCCAAAATGTTTTTCAAAGAAGAGGGGACATAAAATTCACTTTAAAAAACGGGAATCTTTGTTTTTGCCTATTAACGCTTTGAATGAATTTATTAAAAGTTTTAAGGAGAGTGAAAAATTGGATCATAGCTTTGTGTCCTCTTGAAAATGGTGGCATACGTTTCTCATACTCTTAAAAGAACAAAACATAAAATATCATTGAGACAACACAAACATAGCCCCGTTTATTATTATAACTACAAATCATATTTTCACAGTAAGTTGTTCTAATTTAAGAATTTCCATAAGAAAAGATATGTAGTCTCAGTAGATCGTAATGTTACTGACTCTATTCAACATTTAATAGGCTTTACTCTGATTTTACATCCTGAGTCCATAAAGCTTATTAAATGACACTTCAAAATTTCTTTCCATGGTAGAAGTTTGGTTAGATGAAAAAGGCTGTTGGGATTTTCCCCCTGTAGTTTTCTAATTAGGGCTTCCTTATTACATCACAAACATTAATCACCACATTATCCAGTAACAGATCAGACTTACCCTATCTTTCAGATCCTCATTAATCTACTAGTAAAGTTATGAGCTCCATTAATACAGTTACATTTCAAATGTCTCCCTGAAGCACAGTATATCCATTACTGGGGCTAAATAACCCAAAAGCCATGTGTCTTATCCAGTCCAGATACGTTTTAGAAATGTCAACTTCAACAGAGAAGCTTTCCCTGCACCCCTCACATAGCAATTCTACAGAATATTTGCTTTATTTACCGCTTGGGGTACTATTTTAGTAGAAGATAAATTCTCTGAGCAGGATCAAGTTTGCATCTTGCAGAGATGGAGCCATCTGGTGTTGTCCAGAGCTTGGCTGTGTTCCATTTGGAATGCAGGGCCAGCCCCAGTTGAAAAAGAACATGAACTCTTCCTCGTGTGATCGCCCCTGCAAACAGAGGGAGCGCTGCAAGTTCCTTGCAATCCTAAACCAGCCAGTACTTCCCGAACACCTGCTATGAACACAAATGTTCCTTGGGTGAGTGACAGTGAAAACGACACAGTGTCAAGTTCACCTGGCCATGTCCACATTGACGAACGAACTTAGTCAGTAGAACCCACTGTGGTTCTGCAAGAGCACACACCGCAGAGAGGTGCTCTGGCGCGTTCACACGGTCTTCGGATTGCTCAGAAAGGCATATCATTTTCTAGGGTTAGGGAGTGTGGGCTTTTCTTTCAGAACGTTACAAATAGAAGTGTCTAAGTCTCTCAGCTTACCTTGGAGTTGAATTCATTGAATTCGTGGCTCGATTTGGCAGTTACTGTTTGCATTTTATCCTTCTGTAGAGTAGTATATAGACGTAAGCAAGCCATTTCCTTTAGAGGACGTAAAAATGAATAAACAGTTACAACGTATATTACATACATATGGCATTTAGCATCAGACTCATTTAAGAGAACCTAGATAAATATAAAGATATTCTTAGTCGGGCATGGTGGCTCACGCCTGTAATCCCAGCGCTTTGGGAGGCTGAGGCGAGCAGATCATGAGGTCAAGAGATCGAGACCATCCCGGCAAACATGGTGAAACCCCGTCTCTACTAAAAATACAAAAATTAGCTGGGTGTGGTGGCACGTGCTTGTAGTCCCAGCTACTCAGGAGGCTGAGGCAGGAGAATCACTTGAACCTGGAAGGCAGAGGTTGCAGTGAGCCGAGATCGTACCACTGCACTCCAGCCTAGGCAACAGAGCGAGACTCCATCTAAAAAAAAAAATATATATATACATATATAGATACTCTTATGGAATTTTAAAATACTAGAAAATATTTTCCCTAAGAGAAACATATTGAAGTCAATGAATATTTTGTTTAAAATGCCAAATGGATAAGACAAAATTGAAAGTACACAAGGTGAAAGAAGGAAATACCAATAAATAAAAAGTGTGTTAAAACTTAGGAGACTTCAAAAAAAAAACTGCATTTCAAAGATTAGAAATTATGTATTTGTGAGCAGAGTAATATGGTTATCAAATTTTTCAGCAAAACAATCTAGTTTTGGAATCTGGGGGCTGGGTCAAGGACATCCTACATCAGTTAGTGAACTGCATGCAAGAAATGGTAAGGAAAAATGAAATGGGTCTGGAAATAAATGAACAGTTTCTTGGTTTCAGAGAGGTGCTTTTTCAGTCTTTTGTGATATTCTTGTAGAGCTTATGGAAAAATGAGGCCTGGGTAATCGTACAGTTCTGTGGATTCATAGTTGATTAAACCAAGAGGTCACAGAGGCAATACATCCATGTTACATGTCCAGGAGAGCTCCAGGGCTCTCTACATGTCTTTGCAACAGAGAAACGTGCTTCTCAAATTTGTAAGGTATGTAGAACTCAGTATTCAAAAAGATCTCTACTCTGGGTGAGGTGGTTCATTCCTGTAATCCCAGCACTTTGAGAGGCGGAGGCGAGAGGATTTCTTGACGCCAGGAGTTTGAGACCAGCCTGGACAATAATATGAGACCCCCATCTCCAGAAAAAAAATTTTTAAAAATCTCTAAGGACCATGCAGATGAATGGAAATCAACAAAATAAAATTGAATGAAAACAAATAAAAATAGAAACTTGCATTGAAGTTCAAAAAGTCCACTGTAAAGTGCACAATCTGGCATCAGAAGTTCATATGGGAGGACACACACACACGTGCAAACGCACCTTAGGTGCCTTAGTTGATTTCAAGGGGAGAATGAGTCAGGAGAATGTGAGCCAAAGAATGAACTAGCTAATGAGATCTCAGTTTGTATTAATAGAAGGATGGCATCCAGATCAAGAGAAATCATCATCCCCATAGACGCTTCCCTGGCCAGGCCACATCTGGAGTTGCAATTCCATGTGCCACCCTGGGGAGCCGAGGGCTGGGCTGAAGGGTAATGGAGAACAGGCAGAGGTCAGCAACGAGGGAGGTCGAGGGGATGACTGGGGGGGATGCTGAGAGAAGACGGCTAATGAGAATCTAAGTCTTTGAAAGCTGGGAGTTTCCCTTAACAGGGGCCCAGGCTCATTTCTTCCAGGCTGAAGGTGAAATGTTAAAGGGGCTAAGAACATGTAACATAAAAGAAATTCACTGTTATGCCTCTGACCACTCCAACACAAGTAAAAAATAATCTGCTATGGTAATTAAGGGGTTTCTTCAACAAATAAGTGGCAGTAGGAAAAGAAGGGAAACCTGGGATGGATTTTCAAAGAACCTTTAGAGACTTAACCAAATACATTGTGTGGGCTTTGTTAGATTTTTGTTTTGTTTTGTTTTTTTGAGGCAGAGTCTTTCTCTGTTACCCAGGCTGGAGTGCAGTGGTGCAATCTCAGCTCACTGCAACCTCCACCTCCCAGATTCAAGCGATTCTCCCGCCTCAGCCTCCCGAGTAGCTGGGATTACAGGCACGCACCACCACGCCCAGCTAATTTTTGTATTTTCAATAGAGAAGGGGTTTCACCAAGTTGGCCAGGCTGGTCTTGAACTCCTGACCTCAAATGATCCACCCGCCTCTGCCTCCCAAAGTGCTGAGATTACAGGAGTGAGCCACGGTGCCCAGCGTGGTTTTGTTAGATTTTGATTTCAACAAAATTTATCTGGTAAAAGAAACATTTTTTGAGATAATCAGGGAGATTCTTTTGTAACAATAGTTTTATTGAGATACAACTCACAGGCCATAAAACTCATCATTTTCACAATGTTGGGCACCATTCACCTCTATTTAATTCCAGGGCATTTTTATCATCCCAAAAAGACACCCCATAGACAGCCACCGCCGCATCCCTCACTCCAGCCCCTAGTAAGCATTCATCTTTTCTCTCTATGGATTTGCCTCTTCTGGGCATTTCATAGAAATGACATCATGCAAACTGTGGCCTTTTCTGAGTGACCTCTTTCACATTGTCTAACACTTGCAAGGTTCATCCATGTCGTAGCATGTATCAGTACTTCATTCCTTTCCACGGCAGGATAGTACAGCGTTTGTGTGGAGAGACCACACTTGTTTACCCATTCATAAGTGATGGACATTAGGGTTGTTTCTACTTTTTGACTATTAGGAATAATGCTGCAATGAAAATTTACCTACAAGTTTTTGTGTGGACATATGTTTTCAGTTATCTATAGTATGCCTAAGAGTGGGATTGCTGGGTCATACCATAATGCTACGTTTAACATTTTGAGGAATTGTGAAGCTGTTTTTCTAGAGTGGCTATGTATTTTGCATTCCCACCAGTAATGTGTGAAGGTTCCTTTCTCCACACATTCGTCAACATTTTATATTTTGTCTTTTTTTTTTTTTATTACACTGGCTAGCCAGTGTAGTGAGTATGAAGTGGTATCTCATTGTGGTTTTTATTTGCATTTATCTAATGACTCATAATGTTGAGAATCTTTTCATGTGCTTATTGGCCATTTGTCTGTCTTCTTTAGAGAAATGTTTATTCAAATAATTTGCTCTTTATATTGGGTTGTTTTCTTATTATTGAATTACAAGAATTATTTATCTATTATAGGCCAGGTGCAGTGGCTCATGCCTTAATCCCAGCATCTTGGGGGGCCAAAGCAGGTGGATCACTTGAGGTCAGGAGTTCGAGACCAGCCTTGCCAACATGGTGAAACCCTGTCTTTACTAAAAACACAAAAATCAGCCAGGGGTGGTGGCCCGCGCCTGTAATCCCAGCTACTTGGGAAGAAGAGGCATAAGAATCACTTGAACATGGGAGGCAGAGTTTGTAGTGAGCTTAGATTGTGTCACTGCACTCCAACCTAGATGACAAAGACTCTGCCTCAAAAATAAAAGAAAATAATATATATATACATATATATAACTTATCTATTCTGATTCCAAGTCCTTTATCAGATATATGATTTACAAATATTTTCTCCCATTCTATAGGCTGTCCTTTTACTTTCTTAACAGTGTCTTTGATGTATAAAAGTTTTTTTTATTTTGATGTTGTGAAATTTATCTAATTTTTTATTTCTTCATTTGAGCTTTAATTTATATTTCTGTAATTTGATTTTTTAAATAACTTTTTCATCTATTAATTTAATGTAGTTAAATATATGTTACTACAACTATGAAATAACCCTTGTGTTGTGGTTGTAGAGATGTTAAAATGCGTACATTTAATTTTATTAAGGTAAAGTGGGACTGCCTCCCATGGTAAAGGTGTGTAAACAATCTGTGATAATTTTTAAATCCACATTATGCCATCAATTCAACTATCACAATAATGTAGTTAAGTTTGGAAGGGAACGGAACCCCATGAAAATCACTGTGCATAGTAAAATACATCATTTGAAAATTCTCAGGCCTGGTGCAGTGGCTCACGTCTATAATCCCAGCACTTTGGGAGGCCAAGGCAGGCAGGTCACCTGAGGTCAGGAGTTCAAGATCAGTCTGACCAACATGGAGAAACCCGGTCTCTACTAAAAATACAAAAAGTAGCTGGGCGTGGTGGCATGCACCTGTAATCCCAGCTATTCAGGAGGAGAGTCACTTGAACCCGGGAGGCAGAGGTTGTGGTGAGCTGAGATAACGTCATTGATTGCACTCCAGCCTGGGCAACAAGAGCGAAACTCTGTCTCAAAAACAAAAAAGAAAGAAAGAAAAAGAAGATTCCTTTGCCTCAGATTTCACAAATACAGTTATGCTCATGAGTAAGGAAAAAAAGTTGCTTCTAAAATCATCCTCAACATAGTCTTAACAATCTGGTAAGGTTCCCTGCCCTTCCTCCAGCCCCCAGGAGAGGAGATTAATTAGAATCTGGAGAAGTGAGAACATGTAACTTGGGGGAAAAAAAATCGGCACTATTTATTTGAAAATAAAAACAAGGGCTGGGTGTGTTGGCTCACACCTGTAGGTCCAGCACTTTGGGAGGCCAAGGTGGGAGGCTAGGAGTTTAAAGCCCACCTGGGCAACATAGCAAGACCCTGTCTCTGCAAAAAGTAAAATAATTAGCCTGGCATGTGGCGTGCACCTGTAGTTCTAGCTGCTTGGGAAGCTGAGGCAGGAGGATCACTTGAGTCCAGGAGTTGAAGGCTGCAGTGAGCTATGATTGCTCAACTGCACTCTAGCCTGGGAGACAGAGTAAGATCTTATCTCTAAAAAACAAAACAAAACAAAACCTCAAAAATATACAGTAAAGTTCGGTAAATGTCTTTTAGGCGCTTAAGAAAAATTTACTAGAAATGGCAAGGTTTGGGCCACACACAGTGACTCACTGTAATCCCAGAACTCTGGGAGGCAGAGGTGGGCAGACCAGCTGAGGTCAGGAGTTTGAGACCAGCCTGGCCAACAAGGTAAAACTCCGTCTCTACTAAAAAATACAAAAAATAAAAATAAAAAATTTAAGGCCAGGTGCGGTGGCTCACGCCTGTAATCCCAACACATTGGGAGGCGGAGGTGGGAGGATCACTTGAGGTCATGAGTTTGAGACCCGCCTGGCCAACATGGTGAAACCCCATCTATACTAAAAATACGAAAATTAACCAGGCATGGTGGGGTGCAACTATAATTCCGGATTCTCAAGGCTGAGGCAGGAGAACTGCTTGAACCCAGGAAGCGGAGGTTGCAGTGAGCCAAGATCGTGCCATTGCACTCCAGCCTGGGCAACAGAGCAAGACTCTGTCTAAAAAAATATAATAATTAAAATAAAAAATGGCAAGATTTGGAGAAAGTGGTGAGTTTTCTATTTGTACAGAAGAGACATGAGTTTAAAAATATTGAGAAACAGTGTAACAGTGGATTAGATGATTAACTGCAGACAGTCAAATCTCAACGCTCCTCCCACCTTTTAAAAATGTTTATATGTTTTTAAAGAGTAGATACTTTTAGATAGCATTGCACAGATAAGCATATATGGAATAACACTTGGTTTCATTTGATAATCGGTGTCCTCATATAAACTCAATTCCATAATCCCTGGGTCATTATATGTAACTATACACTAAAAATTACATAATACTTTAAATACATGTATTAATCTTAATTAAATAAGTGAGTCATCCTCACATAACAAGTAGTTTTTTTAAAATAATTACTATAACTAACTGCTCCGCCTTAACTTTGTTCTAGGAATGATTTTTACTTTCACCAAATTAAAATTCACACGGATCAAAATCATGACTATTTATATTTGTCCAAAGTTTCTAACTCTGTATCTATTTTCTAGAAGTAGCTCAAGCTCTAAATTTTCATTAGTTTTAAGAGTATGGAAAAATCCAAGAAATGACCCTCAAAAAAAAAGAAAGTAAAAATATTTTATTTTTACACAAATAATTATATGAGATGACACAAATCACTTCCAATTAAATATGATTAATATATTTTAATTTTGGTTCTTTCCTGAAACCCGAGTAAAATAAATTAAATATGCAAAACCCAGAAGAAAAAAGAAAGCAGAGAAAGTAACAGCAGAGGGGAGATCTCAACAAGCTTTGGAAATCGACAAGCAAATCAGTGGTTGGCCAGAAACCAAAACCTTACCCTGCCGGGAAGATCAGAAGAAAGGAACAGATTTAAACTATTAAACTGTAGGACAGCTCAGAAAAGGGAGGTACTTGGTAAACACTTCAGAAGCATAGGTGCAGAGTAGAAGTAAAAGCAAGAGGAGGTCGATGGTGCTTGTAAGAAACAGTTAAATCACCACGTTGCACTCCTCTCCTGGCTCCCCTCCACATAACCAGGAATTACCCTGCCCCTCCACCAGCAGAAGCCAGAAACGGTTGAACTGGACTCTGATCTTTGGGATACTTGGTCTGATTTAGGGCAAAATAACATTCTAGGAAAAACTCAAGTAGAAACCTGTGCACTGAACTTGAGACTTCTTTTTTTTTTTTTTTTTGGAGACAGAGTCTTGCTCTGTCACCAGGTACCAGGCTGGAGTGCAGTGGCGCAATCTCGGCTCACTGCAACCTCCGCCTCCCAGGTTCAAGCAATTCTGCCTCAGCTTCCCGAGTAGCTGGGACTACAGGCGCACGCCACTACGCCCAGCTAATATTTGTTGTATTTTTTAGTAGAGACCAGGTTTCACCATGTTGGCCAGGGCGGTCTCGAGCTCTTGATCTCGTGATCCACCCACCTCGGCCTCCTCCAAAGTGCTGAGATTACAGGCTTGAGCCACCGCCCCCGGCCTGAGCTTGAGATTTCTAGCCACAACTCTATCCCACTTTCACGACGCCCTGTATCTGCTCAGATTCCATTACACTGGCAGCCAAGAATATACTCGCAGGCAAAAGCTAAGATTCATTTTTACTGGAAAAGTAGCCAGCCCCCTCCTCCCAATTCTGTAGATACTGATATTTGGAGTTTTCCTACAAAAAGGCCAGGGACATCTCACCACCCAGTGAGACCTACTCATTGATAGGTTCCACCCAAGAAGACAGAATTTCCAATGAGCTTTTAGTGATTGGATCTTAAATATGAATAGACAAAATCATCAAAAATTTGAGGAAAGCTTTCTAGCATGGAAAACAAAAAGGGAAACACAAAAAAGAAACTCAGAGGAAACGGATAATTCAAGGAAGAAGAAAGCTTCAAAATTAAGATATCATATCCATAAAGAAAAACCAGATTATAAACATGAACATTTAGAAAGCAAAAAAAAGAGATTTTGGAAATAAAATATGATTGTAGAAGTTAAAAATTTAACACAAGGGCCAGGCGAGGTGGCTCACGGCTATAATCCCAGCACTTTGGGAGGCCAAGGTGGGAGGATTGAGCCCAGAAGTCCGAGACCAGCCTGGGCAACATAATGTGCCCCTGTCTCTGCAAAAAATAATTTTTAAAAATTTAGCCAGGCATAGCGCTGCATGTCTGTAGCCCCAGCTACTTGGGAGGCTGAGGTGGGAAGATTATTTGAGCCTGGGAAGATGAGGCTCCAGTGAGCCGTGACCACCAACTGCACTCTAACCTCGGCAAGAGTGAGTCCCTGTCTCAAACAAACAAACAAAATTCAACACAGAGTTCAGAAAATAAAGATGATGAAATATCTCAATAATTAAAAGGAAAATGTCAATGAGGCAGAAAATTGGACGATAACTTATAAGAAAAGTAGAGCTTCATTCATTCATTCATTCATTCATTCATTGAATGCCTACTATGTGCTAGATATCATTCACAATATGAGTGAGCAGACCAACAGAAAATCCCTGCCCTCAAGTACTTTACATATTAACTGCAGAAGTCAGAAAACAAGCAATAAACGTAATAAATAAGTAAATAACATAATATGTTAAGAGACAGTGCTTTGTTCAAAAAGAAAAAAAAGTGGGGAAATAGGATTTGGGAGTGCTGAGAAGTTTTGTGTTTTTTTGTCATTTTCTATCTTTCTGTTTTGTTTTGTTTTGTCTTTGAGACAAGGTCTCCCTCTATTGCCTGGAGTGCATTGACAAGATGACGGTTCACATGAACTCCCAGGCTGAAGTGATCTTCCTGCCTCAGCCTCCCAAGTAGCTGGGACCACAGGCACACACCGCCATGCTCGACGAATTTTTTAATTTTGTGTAGAGACAGGGCTTCTCCATGCTGCCCAGGCTTTTTGATAAAAGCCATTTTAACTGGGGTAAGATGATATCTCATTGTGATTTTGATTTGCATCTTCTGATGATTAGTGATATGGAGCATTTTTTCATATACCTGCTATCTATCTGCATATCTTTTTTTTTTTTTTTTTTTTTTTTTTTGAGACAGAGTCTCACTCATCACCAGGCGCCAGGCTGGAGTGCAGTGGCGCGACCTCGGCTCACTGCAACCTCCGCCGCACGGGTTCAAGCAATTCTCCTGCCTCAGCCTCCCAAGTAGCTGGGACTACAGGCACGCGCCACCACACCCAGCTAATTTTTTTGTATTTTTAGTTGAGACAGGGTTTCACCATGTTGCCCAGGATGATCTCTATCTCTTTTTTTTTTTTTTTTTTTTTATATATACTTTTTATTGCATTTTAGATTTGGGGGTACATGTGAAGAACATGCAAGATTGTTACATAGGTACACACATGGCAGTGTGATTTGCTGCCTTCCTCCCCATCACCTATATCTGGTATTTCTCCCCATACTATCCCTCCCCAACTCCCCACCCCCTGCTGTCCCTCCCCTT
>PVKV010038275.1:0-14058 GCA_004027835.1 Alouatta palliata
AAAAAAGGGACAGAAATTCGACAGTCTGGAAACTACCCCAGCATGGACAGTTACATAAGCCACATACCTGTGTGTCCTCACTCCTCACAGGAGGACCCTGCAAAGGCCAATTGCTAGGCAGGCAGGCCTCACAGATTCTCTCAGCCAGGCAGTCGCCAGTTTGGCCAAAGCATTTGAATCTGAAGATAAAATGTTAAAAAAAAAAAAAATCCTAGAAAAACATGTCACATACATTCTCTCCACCGAACCAAACAAAAACAACAAAGAAACACTTAAAGTTCATTTCTAAGAATGGGCACAAGAAGTACTCAAAATAATAAACAATAATAATAATAGAAGTTACTTCTTAGTCTGACTGCCCTGGACGAGAATCCCCTCCTCGCAGGTGGGAAGCTGAGTGCACTGAGAGAGAGGTAGCTCCTCCCTTACCCTCCCCACAAGGCTGCGGAAAGCGGCGCCGTCGGGTCGCCATGGAAACCGCGGCGGGTGGGAGGATCCCGGTTAAGTTGGCCGAGTCGGGCTGCACGAGCGACGCCAGAGATGCAGCTGGAGGCTGTGCGAACGCAGAGGTAAGAGAGCAGCTCCTGGGTTCCCTTGATTTGCAAGCGCTTGGCCCTTGCCCGGGTTCTGGGAGAGTGAAACAGAAAGTCGCCTCCCAGCGCAGAATAATCAAATTTGTCAGATGATCAGAACCCTCCCTAGTTTCCCACTCCTGCTCTGCTAAATCACAATCTCCCAGCCAGGACCCGGAATCTGGATTTAACCGGGGGTAGTTTATAGAGGCGGGATTTTGGTAGATAACGAGGTTCGCCTGTTCTTATTTCTCAACGCCGTACCACCACCAATTTACGTAATGATAAAAGAATCTGCACCCCGATTTCCTCCCCAGCGGCTCTTGAATGGAGTACTTGGAGCTGGAAATAGCCCATTTCTCTCCTTGCAGTACTGTAAGGTGTGAGCTGATTGGAAGCGTCGCTGTTTCTGTGGGTTTCCCACTGGGGGGCAGCCTCGTCCTTCGCGCCGATTCCTCCGCAAAGCAGTAGCCCACAGTGTGGTTTCTAGCTAATTCTGGCTGCAGCCTGGTTAATAATACAAGCACTTCTAGAAAGCGAAGCTTGGATGCAGAGCTGTAAATGAAAGAAGCTCTCAGCCCCAATTCCTGGTTTACAGTTAGGGTTTAAAACAAAGAATCCACGTTTGTAAAGGAATAATATTCCCCTTGAGGATAATACACGTGAACTGAAGGGCTCGTTTCTCAGCCCCTTTAGCTTTATCTTTTATTAGGCAATCAGGTGGGACTCCAGGATTGATGCAGGCTAGCCCCAGCCTTGGCTGCATCCTGGGTAACAATAAGCCCCACCTGACCATCTTCAGGAGGCAGCCTGATGGTGAGACAGGACTTGCTTCTGCACTAATGGGGATCTCCATAGCTTCAATGACTGTAAAATCAGAACCTGTCATATCTGCATAGCCTCTCTTAGATACTCAATAGAGTGGGAATAATCTATGGGTCTCTAGTACCCTATGCATTTACTATACCTTATTTTGATAACCTTTTTATAGGTCTGACTTCTGTTATTTCATGTAAAGGCATTGTCAACTTAAAATTATAAGATCTTAAATTTGGAAAGGAGACTTGACTTCTTATAAGGAGTTGCAGCTTGCAGGGTGGCCATTCTGGCAAGGGAATCTAGCCTCTGGCAGAGACCAATAGCAGGTACTTCAGAGGAAAAAAGGGAGAGATTAGATTTATGCCCAAGGAAATTAGCTATATATACATATTCAGTAGGTTATAGGAGAATCTTATGAATATTTATGAAGGAGTCAATACATGTGCACAGAAAGAACATGCATGTAACATACAGCCCATGTTCACTTTGGGGTGGCGACAACATTGAAATGCAGTAAAATTTAGGCCACACACATCAAAAGGTGAAGCAGGTACATGAAATCAATGCTAAGCCTCTATAAATCGGCCAGAACCGGTGTGTGGTCTCTTAGAAGAAACTTCCTGAAATCAGTCTCTTGTTCAATCAGAGATGTAGTTATGCTTTGTGGAGCAGGGGGTCAGTTAGTCAGTGTCTGGTGGCTGGTGAACTGCAGTTGTCTCAGTATTGCTTCTCTGGAGACCAGTGCTTGTTTGCTGCTAGAGAAAAAGAAAAACCTTGTGGCAGTAAAACATAGTTTATTCTTTAAGTGTAGGGGCTGTAGGACTTAACCTGTGCCTACCACCACCTTAGGTCTTGTTTATAATTTGGTATCTTTTTACCACAAAGAGTCGGTTCTGTCAGCTTATGATCTCTATTTCAGCAACATATAATAAGAGCTGCTTTCTTTACATTCATGTAGAATGCACTTCCTCCAATTCAAACTTTCGAATCATGAATTATTGCTGAAAGGAGGTGAAGGGGCTGAGAAGGTTAGGACCAATTGAGCAGACCACAGTATATCCTTTGGGAAAATAAATGTTGTTTTACATAAGAAAGAGATCCACGGTCAAATAAGTGTGTACAATACTTGATTAAATGTGTTTCTTTACTGCAGGACTTTTTCCAGAAATTTTAGAAAGCAAATATAAATTGTGACTCTTCAACTTAAAGCTACACTTACAGCATTTCTCACATTTATTTCCCATGAAACCTTTTATCTACAGTGACTTGCAGAGCAACTATTCCACAGAACGTGCTTTGGAAAACACGAAACTGAATACCAATGACTTCCCCAAGAAGTCTCCGTAAGGTTGAATGGTAGACTGCTGTTGGGTTTTTAAATGTGGCAAAATAGATTTGGGCTGTCTTCCTCAGGAGGGGATGGGAATGTCCTTTTGAAACACAGTAGATAAATAATTAATTTGGCACAGAGGACACACATACATTATGTTTCAGATGCTCAACATTATTTAATCCTCAAAACTGTTCTCTCAAATAGATACCGGTTATCCCACTTTATAGGCAACAAAACTGACATTCATAAATTAACCAAATGCCACCTCCAAGCTCACGTAGCCAGAAAGTGATAGCACTGATATTTGGAGACAAATCTTCTTTAAGATAGTACAGTGAAGAACCTAAGCCCAGTAGCAGGGCAGCCAGCCGGGGATGGGGAAGAACTGATTTTGTTTTCTTGGTCAGTTGAGTAATTAATGATGAAGAGTGAGAGTAGCGGGTAGTCTGTTCTCAAATAGTGAGCAGAAAAAAGTCCCCAGTATCGTCTTTTGACGATGGGCAGGGGATAACCATTCTTTGAAAGATATATGGTCAGGAAAATTGGGAAATTCATTTTGCTAGAAGCTCAGTTGCAAATACAGACATACCTCAAAGATGTTGTGGGTTCAGATTCCAGACCACTGCAATAAAGTGACTGTCGTAAAAAAACAAGTCATGCAAATGTTGTAGTTTCCCAGTGCATGTAAAAGTTGTGCTTACATGACACTAGTTTTTTTTTAAGTGTGCAGTAGCATTATATCCAAAAAAAAGTACCTACTTTAATAAAAGTAATTTCTTACTAATGGTCATCTGAGCCTTCAGTGAGTCGTGATCTTTTTGCTGGTGGAGGGTCTTGCCCTAATACTGATGACGCTAACTGATTATCAGAGGGGTGGTTGCTAGAAGTTGGAGCATCTGTGGCAATTTCTTAAAATAAGACAACAATGAAGTTGGTTTCAGCCATTGACTCTTCCTTTTATGAAAGATTTCTCTGTTTAATAGCATTTTGCCTACAGTATAACTTCTTCAAAATTGGAATTGGTCCTCCCAAATTGTGCCACTGCTGTATCAACTAAGTTTGTTGTCATTTCAGCAATGTTCGCAGCACCTTTACCAGGATTCCATCTCGGGAAACCGTTTTCTTTGCTTATACATAAGAAGCAACTCCTCACCTGTTCAAGTTTTATCATGAGATAGCAGCAATGCTGTCACATCTTCAGGCTCCACTTGTCATTCTAGTTTCCTGGCTATTTTTAACACATCTGCAGTTCTTTTCCCCCACTGAACTTGAACCCAAAGTCATCTAGGACGGTTAGAATCCACTTCTTCCAAATGTATGTTAATGTTGACAATTTGATCTCTCATGAATCAAAAATGTTCATTTTTGTTGTTATTATTTTACTTTTAGATTCAAGGGTACATGTGTTTGTTACATGGATGTATCACATAATGGTGAAGTTTGGGCTTCAAGTGAATAAATCACCCAAATATTGAACATTCTACCCAATAGGTATAACCCATGAAATCAACTCTCACCAACCCCTCTTCCACCCTCCCCCATTTTGGAATCCCCCGTGTTTGTTGTTTCCAGCTTTATGTCCATGTGTACCCATTGTTTAGCACCCACTTGTGAGAACGTACAATATTTTATTTTCTGTTTCTGAGATATTTCACCTAGGATAATGGCCTCCAGCTCCATCCATGTTGCTGCAAAGGGCATAAGTTTATTCTTTTTTAAGCCTAATGCTTTGTATATACCACATTTTCTTTATCCAATCAAACCCTGATGCTGGGCATGGTGGCTCATACCCGTAATCCCAACACTTTGGGAGGCAGAGGCAGGTGAATCACGAGGTCGGGAGTTTGAGACCAGCCTGGCCAACACGGTGGAATCCTGTGTCTACTAAAAATACAAAAAGTTAGCCAGGTGTGGTGGCAGACACCTATAATCTCAGCTACTTGGAAGGCTGAGGCAGGAGAATCAGTTGAACCTGGGAGGCAGAGGTTGCAGTCCGCCAAGATTGTGCCACTGCACTCCAGCCTGGGCAACAGAGTGAGACTCCATTGCCAAAAAAAAAAAAAAAAAAAAAAAACCTGATGGACATTTGGGTTGATTCCATGACTTTGCTATTGATGAACATGAGTGTTCTTAATAGCATCTAGAATGGTAAATCCTTTCCAGAAGGTTTTCCATTTACCCAGATCCATCAGAATCACTATTCCATGGCAACTATACCCTTCCAAAGTTTATTTATTAAGTAATAAGACTTGGAAGTCAAAATTACTCCTTAATGGACTGCAGAATGGATATGATGTTAGCAGGCAAGAAAATAACATTGATCTCCTTGTACATCTCCATCAGAGCTCTTGGGTGACCAGGTGCATTGTCAATGAACAGTAATATTTTGAAAGAAATCTTTTTTTCTGAGCAATAGGTCTCAATATTAAAATATAGATTTTAAAATATTCAGTAAGGCATGCTTCAAACAGATGTGCTCTCATCCAGGCTTTGTTGTTCCATTTAGAGAGCACAGGCAGAGCAAATTTAGCGTGATTCTTAAGGGCCCTAAGAAATTATTAAATGGTAAATGGGCATTGGATTCAACTTAAAGTCACCAGCTGCATTAGACCCTAACAAGAG
The DNA here is from genome assembly GCA_004027835.1 of Alouatta palliata. Lineage (NCBI taxonomy): Eukaryota > Metazoa > Chordata > Mammalia > Primates > Atelidae > Alouatta > Alouatta palliata. The sequence goes on from PVKV010038275.1 coordinate 5,347, forward strand.
AGTCAGCTTGTCCTCTGAAGGTTTGAAATCAGGTATTGATTTCTCCTCTCAACATGTGAAAGTTCTAGATGGCATCTTCTCCCAATAGATGGCTGTTTTGTCTACATTGAAAATCAGTTGTTCAGCATAGCCACCTTTATCAGTGATCTTAGAGATCAATGATCTTAGCTAGAGATCATTAACACTTGCTGCTTCACCTTGTGCATTTACGTTATGGAGACGGTTTCTTAAACTTTATGAATCAAACCATTGCTGGTTTTCAACTTTTCTTCTGTAGCTTCCTCACCCCTCTCAGTCTTCATAGAAATGAAGATTTAGATCCTTCCTCTGGATCAGGTTTTGGCTTAAGGGAATGTTGTGGCTGGTTTGATCTTCTATCCAAAATACTAGAACTTTGTCCATCTCACCAGTAAGGCTGTTTTGCCTTCTTAACATTCGTATGTTCACGGGAATAGCACTTGCAATTTTCTTCAAGAACTTTTTCTCTGCATTCACAACTTGGCTAACTGGTGCAAGAGGCCTAACAGTTGGCCCGTCTCAGTTTTCAACATGTCTTCATCACTAGGCCTAATCATCTCTAGCTTTTGTTTTAAAATGATAGATGTGCAAGTCTTCCTTTCACTTGAACACTTAGAGGCCATTGTAGGGTAATTACTTGGCCCAATTTCAATATTGCTGTATCTCAGGGAATAGGGAGACCTGGGGCAAAGGAGAAAGATGAGAGAATAGCTGGACAGTGGGGCAGTCAAGACACATACAACATTTATTAAGTTCACTGTCTTCTGTGGGCTTGGTTAGTGGCTCCCCAAAACAACTACAATGGCATATCAAAGATCATTGATCACAGATGACTATAATAGATAAAATAATAATGAGAAAGTTTGAACTATTGTGAGACTTACAAAATGTGACACAAAGATACCAAGTGAGAACATACTGTTGGAAAAATGGCGCCAACAGACTTGCTTGACACAGAGTGCCTTCAAAGAAAACAAAAGTCTGCAAAGCACAGTAAAGCAGAGCACTGTGGAATAAAGTATGTCTGTAAAGGAAAGCCGTATGCAAGCAAAGAGGCAGAGATCAAAGGGAGCCAACCCTACGTAAATAGAAAGTAATGTCCAAGAATAAGATAGGACACGTGCCTTTCTCTTGTCCTTGGAGCTATTTCTGGAACTCCCTCCTGGAGGAACACAGACTCTTTCCTATAATCTAGAATTAGCATGTCTGCAAAAGTATGTAGATGACCTGCTGCTGGTGGAGGAGTCGGGCAGCCCATGTGGACTCCCACGAAGGGAGCAATTTGCACCCAACTTAAATTTGATTCGGACACGACAAGCCAAACTTTTGGAAACTTAATCCTTTGGCAGGACCTGTGGGCTAGGGGCCCAAGACATGATGGGCATGCTGTTTAGAGAAGCCAAAAATCAGCAGTTGAAAAGAGAAACGGACTTTTGATGTGTTTGGCCATGGGATGGCCAACAGCTGGTCAGAGACAGGATTCTGAGGCTATGTGTCAGAAGAATTGCATGCTTGCCACCAACTACGATGCATAAAATAGTAGGACGGAGAGAAGTCACGCACCAGAGTAAATAGGGTCTTCCTAAAATGAGAGCCCCTCCTGCCATGGGGAAGGTTAGAGGGAGGCATTTGGTAGCAGCAAAAAAAAAGCCTGGGATCAAGATAGATGGATGTATTTTTATCGTAAAAAACTAGAAAGCAGAACACTCTGAGAGACCCTCTGCTTAGTCATTTTGTCCCACATTGAAGGACGTAGCATTATTCCAACTCTGAAAAATTAAAATCCAAAGTTAGCATTGGTTATTCCTAGGGAGTAAGATTATGGGCATTTCTTAATGTGCTCTTTGTAACTTTCTTTATCAAGCTTACTGCCATGGATTTGGATTCTTTTCATCTTCAATTGTTTTAATTGAAAAGAAGGCAGAGCCTTTTTTTGTAATGAAAGACCCAAATGAAGTGAAGTTTAGAGAATAAGTGATAGAAATGTCTGGCCTTTTAATGTGTGTGTGTGTGTGTGTGTGTGTGTGTGTACTTTAAGTTGAATCCAGTGCCCATTTACCACTTATTGTGTACACACACACATACATAGAAAGAGAGGGGAAAAAAGACAGAAAGGCAAAGAACATTCTGCTTCAGGAAGACTTAGCACATCCCACAGAAATTATCCCATAGAAGAGGAAGGTTCAACCAACCTTTCAGGGCTGCTTGAACCCTCCAAAAAGTGCCAATAGGGAAAAGTATTTGAAGATGGCCTTGGCTATGTTTTCTATTCTGTGGTCTTCTATATCACTTCTCCAACTCATGGGAACCAAGTCACACAGCCAAGATACAGAAGCTAAATTTGACTATGCTCTTTCTCCCCTTAAATTTCCTTCTTTGGTACATCCCCTTTTCCAAAATCTTCCCTGTAGTTCCTTCTACTTAAAGCCACTTCCTCCATCCAAGAATATGTTTACCAAACTCCTTGTTCAAGGCAGGGAAACCTTTATCCAATCTCTCTCCTAGGCCCCATAGTTGACTGAATCTCTGAGACCCAGGATTAGCCCTCTAGCAACCATCCTCACCATTTGTCCAGCAGCATGGCGGCCACTGGAATGTCCCTGCGCCCTGTTACCCTAGCTTGGGCCCTCCTCCCCTTTTTGAGGTAGCTCTGCCACCCCCTCTCCCCCTCTCCTCTGCAGCTCAACTCAAAGGCCAGAGCAGGTAAGATCTGCGGCCGGCCGTGTCCCAGTGAATAGATCCGAAAACTGGAGGGCACAAAGGATTCTCTGTCCCCTGACCCACATAATCCACTGCCTGATTGACCCTCACTCTGTGGACAGAGGCCTATCTGGCTATTGCAGCTACCCCAATACCACTGATGTGCATTCTGCCTCTGTGCAGGCTCCCTCCTGCTGTTCTGTACTCTGTGCTAAGGAGGGCTCTCCTGCCTGTTCAGTCCACAATGGCCCATCTTTGTTCTTCAAACATTTCATCATGCTCCCCCTCAACCCTGGATGCCAATCCTCCACATGCCCACACAGTTAACTCTTCCTGCACCCCACCCCGAGGTATTTTCAACCCTCACCCCCTCCTTCTGCCCTCCCCTGTTTTGAAATCCCCAACGTCTATTGTTTCCAACTTTATGTCCATGTGTACCCATTTTTTAGCTCTCACTTATAAATGAGAAATACAGTATTTTATTTTCTGTTTCTGAGTTGTTTTACTTGGGATCATGGTCTCTAGCTCACTGAAAAAGTGAGGCCTCCCCAACCACATGCCCCAGCACTTCTCTACCCCATCCTCACTTATTATTTCTCTCTTGCATTTATTGCTATCTGATACTTTTCTTGTGTATTTTTTAGGTAATGCTTTTCTTAGGAATTTCTTATTTAGTTACTGTCTGTATCCTCTCACTAGAATTTAAGCTCCATGATAGCTAAGATTTTTATCTGCTTGGGCACTGTTATATGTTTTGCACCCAACAGGGAATATATATATGTGTGCGTGTATATATATATATTTAATATATAAATCTATTAAATATATATCACATTGGAATAAATATATATAACATATAATGTTTTATATATAACATATTTTATATATGTTTCATATATATATATATACACACACACACACACACACACACACACACACACACACACATATATACATAAAATGTTTGCTTGCACCCAGGAGGTGGAGGTTGCAGTGAGCCAAGAGCACACTACTACTGCACTCCAGCCTGGGGGACAGAGTGAGACTCCAACTCAAAAGATATGTATGTGTATATGTGTGTGTATATATATATATACATTTTTTTACATATTTAAATATACATGAATAATAATTATATATATGAAACATATATATATATATATATTTTAAAAGGCCATAGCAGTGCTTGTTTACTGCTATATGTTTTGCACCCTGTTGGGCACAGAGTAGGTGCTCATTCAGTGTGGGTTGACTGCAGGATGAATGAATGCCTACAGGGGTAAATGGATCTGGAGGGCCTGTTCCAAGATCGAAAGCATTTCCAGGTTCAAGTACCTGACTTGTAAATGACTTTTGGAATAAACTTTTTCAAAGATTGGATACTGTCTGTTATAAAGAGTTATTCAAGTCCAAGGTGTCAGATATTTTCCAACACTTGCTTGTTAATCCTTGAAGCCACACATGAAAGCAGCAGCCCCAGGTCCTTTACTTTCAGCAGCTGAGTGTGTGAGCCTTGCCCAGCTTCTGATCTTTGATCCCCATGTTTTGTTTGTACTTCTCACTCGGTTTCATGCAGTGACACTGACTGCCAGGTAACTGTCTCTCAGGACATTTGTTCTTTCAGTCTGTGCAACTCTGGACCATCTCTGCAGGCTAAAAGATGTGCCTGTTGATAAGAGGAGGAGCCCTGCAGCAGGAATCCGTTGCTAGCTGACCTCAAAGCAACCTGATCTCCAGAAAGTGTCTTCGTTATACTCAAATGGGCCTTCCAGATGAGCCCTGTACGAATATGCATGATAGCAAAAGCTCAGGAGCAAGCTCAGTGCAGAGCCTTTTTATGTTACTGTTGTTCTTTTATTTTCTTTAGGGATCCAGCCTTTCTTTGACTATGAACCCAAACATAAGAAAGAGAAGTTTCTTGGGGCCCAAAAAAAAGTCATAATGCTTTCTGAAATTGAGTTTTCTTCTGCTTCTGGAAACTGAGCCTTCGTGCAAAGAAATTCCTCTGTGTTTTCTTGATTCCCATCTTGATTCTCTATTTTGAAGATAACATAGGTGTTGCTTTGTGTCTGTATAGAGTGTGGCAAAAACAGAGGAAACAGAAAAAGATCAAAGGACCATCTCTCTCACCTTTAAAATCTCTTTTCCTTAAGGTATCCTTAAATATCTGTCTTCATTATGCCCTAAAACATTTTCTCTGCAACCGATGCTATGCAGCCAGTGGTTTTTAGTAACACTTGTAATTCAAATGCATGTAATCCAGTATCCAGCCTTAATTACACACCTGAGTTTCTAGTCCAACTAAACATCCCACAGGTACTTGAGTTCACTAGATCCAAGCCTAACTCATTATCTTGGCATCAAAACAATATTTTTAATTAAAAATTTTAAAAAATAATGATAAATTAAAAAATGCTGGCTCTCCTGGAACTGAGCCTGGCTAATGACATTATTTTTTCCCGCTTACCCAAACTAGGCATTTAAAAATCAAACTTGACTCCCCACTCTGACTCTGCAAATTCTATCAGTCGCTGAGTCACTGTTTGACACTACTCCAAGCTTCCAAATCTTCTAAGGAACCATGGTGATATCAGGGCTGGGTCCTGTGAAGTATCTAATACCCATGACACCCAAAGGAGTAATTTTTTGACACCTCTCTCCTCTATACAACAAAACTATTTTCAAAATGGCCATGAGTGTGATGATAATTATGTCTTTATAATATATGTAATTTACAATATCATACATAAACATTAAATATATTTATACACAAATAATACTCAAAAAAACAAAGCAGTAAAAATTTTCTTTTTTTTTCTTTTCTTTTTTGAGATAGAGTCTCACTCTGTCACCAGGCTGGAGTGCAGTAGTGTGATCTCGGCTTACTGCAACCTCCTCTTCCCAGGTTCAAGCGATTCTCCTGCCTCAGTCTCCAAAGTAGCTGGGATTACAGGCACATGCCACCATGCCCAGCTAATTTTTGTATTTTTAGTAGAGATGGGATCTCACCATCTTGGCCAGGCTGGTCTTGAACTCCTGACCTCGTGATCCACCCGCCTTGGCCTCCCAAAGTGCTGGGATTACAGGCAGGATTCACTGTGCCCAGCCAAAAATTTTCTATTAAACTAAATATGTATAATTTAATAATATATTAATCTAAAAAATAATAACGAAATTCCCACAACTATTTTTTATTAATTTTTATATCTACCTAAATGACTGAACTTTTATCCTTTGATTACAGTCTGATATATTAATAGTTACATAAATAGCAGTCCAATAACTAGGTTTTAATAAAACTAAAATTTCTGCAGAAGTATACTTTAGGCAATTACTTTTGATATTTTTTGGAGTCTTACTTTGCTCCCACCTCTGCCTCCCAAAGTGCTGGGATTACAGGTGTGAGCCACTGCACCTGACCTCATTTAGGCAATTACTAATGTGAGATTTTGTTTTCTTATTTGTTCTTTTAAGATAAATAATTAACAATTAAAAAGAATACATTCCAGTTTTAAAATGTTATTCATATTCAGAAAAAATATTTCATGTATGAAATAAAACTTGTACTTATAAAACAAAAATATGACACTTCCCAGTTGGCAAATATTTTACATTTTAAATTAAAATTTTTTTAACTGTGATTGGGTGACACTGAATGGTGAAATTAAGTGAATTCAAATTCTATTTCTTCATCTTTGCAACCACCATGTTATCCTTGTTTCTTTCTAATCTATAAAGGAATATGTCCCACCACAGGGGTTAAGACTCAACTGCACCCAAAGCAAGATCCAGTGTTTCCAAACTATTTAGGAACTCTTGAAATGGATGTGGGTAGCTAAGGCTATTGTGCCAAGGGTTCGGAGAATCAACTTCCACATAGAACATTTATCAAAAGATAAATAACACAAGACAGAGGACCAGAAAAAAGAGTCACACAGAGAAAGAAACCAGGAGATCTTGCATATGTAACTTGACTATACGTTTGCAATATACTCCCTGCATTTTTTTTTACACGTATGCACTTTCTTTTTTTTGTTTCTTTGTTTTTTAATTGCATTTTAGGTTTTGGGGTACATGTGAAGAACATGCAAGATTGTTGCATAGGTACACACATGGCAGTGTGATTTGCTGCCTTCCTCCCCATCACCTATATGTGGCATTTCTCCCTATGCTATCTCTCCCCAACTCCCCACCCCCCGCTGTCCCTCCCCTATTTCCCCCGACAGACCCCAGTGTGTGATGCTCCCCTCCCTGTGTCCATGTGTTCTCATTGTTCAAGACCTACCTATGAGTGAGAACATGCAGTGTTTGATTTTCTGTTCTTGTGTCAGTTTGCTGAGAACAATGGTTTCCAGGTTCATCCATGTCCCTACAAAGGACACGAACTCATCATTTTTGATGGCTGCATAATATTCCATGGTGTATATGTGCCACATTTTCCCTGTCCAGTCTATCATCGATGGGCATTTGGGTTGGTTCCAGGTCTTTGCTATTGTAAACAGTGCTGCAATGAACATTCGTGTGCATGTGTCCTGATAGTAGAACGATTTATAATCCTTTGGATATATACCCAGTAATGGGATTGCTGGGTCAAATGGAATTTCTATTTCTAGGTCATTGAGGAATCGCCACACTGTCTTCCACAATGGTTTACTAACTTACACTCCCACCAACAGTGTAAAAGTGTTACGATTTCTCCACATCCTCTCCAGCATCTGTTGTCTCCCGATTTTTTAATGATCACCATTCTAACTGGCGTGAGATGGTATCTCAATGTAGTTTTGATTTGCATATATGTTTGTTGGCCTCATGTATGTCTTCTTTTGTAAAGTGTCTGTTCATATCCTTCACCCACTTTTGAATGGGCTTGCTTGTTTTTTTCTTATAAATCTGTTTTAGTTGTAGATTCTGGATATCAGCTTTTTGTCTCATGGGTAGATTGCAAAAATTTTTTTCCCATTCTGTTGGTTGCTGATTCACTCTAATGACTGCTTCTTTTGCTGTGCAGAAGCTGTGGAGTTTGATTAGGTCCCATTTGTCTATTTTGGCTTTTGTTGCCAATGATTTTGGTGTTTTGGTCATGAAGTCCTTACCTATGCCTATGTCCTGAATGGGTTTGCCTAGATTTTCTTCGTGGGTTTTTATGGTGTTAGGTCTTATGTTTAAGTCTTTAATACATCTGGACTTAATTTTAGTGTAAGGTGTCAGGAAGGGGTCTAGTTTCTGCTTTCTGCACATGGCTAGCCAGTTTTCCCAACACCATTTATTAAACAGGGACTCCTTTCCCCATTGCTTTTGTCAGGTTTATCAAAGATCAGATGGTTGTAGATGTGTGGTGTTGCCTTCGAGGCCTCTGTTCTGTTCCATTGGTCTATATCTCTGTTTTGGTACCAGTACCATGCTGTTTTGATTACTGTAGCCTTGTAGGATAGTTTGAAGTCCGGTAGTGTGATGCCTCCAGCTTTGATCTTTTTGCTTAGAATTGACTTAGCAATGCGGGCTCTCTTTTGGTTCCATATGAAGTTTAAGGTGTTTTTGTCCAGTTCTGTGAAGAAGGTCATTGGTAGCTTGTTGGGGATAGCGTTGAATCTGTTAATTACTTTGGGCAGTATGGCATTTTCATGATATTGCTTCTTCCTAACCATGAGCATGGAATGTTTCTCCATCTGTTTGTGTCCTCTCTTATTTCATTGAGCAGTGGTTTCTAGTTCTCTTTGAAGAGGTCCTTTACATTCCTTGTTAGTTGTATTCCTAGGGATTTTATTCTCTTTGTAGCAATTGTGAATGGCAGTTGATTCTTGATTTGGCTGTCTTTAAGTCTGTTATTGGTGTATAGGAATACTTGTGATTTTTGCACATTGATTTAGTATCCTGAGACTTTGCTGAAGCTGCTTATCAGTTTCAGGAGATTTTGGGCTGAGACGATGGGGTCTTATAAATATACAATCATGTCATCTGCAAATAGAGACAATTTAACTTGCTCCTTTCCTATTT
>PVKV010038276.1:0-14060 GCA_004027835.1 Alouatta palliata
AAAAAAAAAAAAAAAAAAAAGAAAAAGACTACTGGAACAATAACCACCACAAAAGCCTTCATTCTATGGTCTGCAGAACTTAGTCCCTGTGATCTAAGAACCTAGATCCACCAGAAACTATTGAGGAAGTAAATGAACAAAAAGCCATCTTGAGAATCCAAATATTTCTCGTGTGATACCTGCCATGGAGACCCTCGTAGCCTTCAGTTCCAGTGGAGACACTGAAACTGAAGTGCATTTAAGGAAAACTGAGAGGCAGATGGCCTCAACGGTGACTATACCTTGATCTTAACATCCAGCCCTTTACTGTTCTGTGAAAAGGAGCCAAAATACAGGCAGATATCATACGTATAGAAATGTAGGTTCATGTAAAATCTTTTCTGAATACCTGGTAATTTTCAGTGTGTTTTCACAACTAATGGATACTGAAAGTATAATTGTCTTGAAGAGAATGAGGTCCCAAATCTTTTTTTTTTTTTCTTTTTTTGAGACAGAGCCTCACTCTGTTGCCAGGCGCCAGGCTGGAGTGCAGTGGCACGATCTCGGCTCACTGCAACCTCCGCCTCCCGGGTTCAAGCAATTCTCCTGCCTCAGCCTCCCAAGTAGCTGGGATTACAGGTGCGCGCCACCATGCCCAGCTAATTTTTGTATTTTTAGTAGAGACGGGGTTTCACCATGTTGGCCAGGATGGTCTCGATCTCTTACAAAAATGTAATTCCCTGTGATTTATAAATTTACAATAGTATGTGTATTTTTTGAGACAGAGACAGCTGTGTCACCCAGGCTGGAGTGCAGTGACACCATCCAGGGGTTCACTGTAACCTCAAACTCCTGGGGCTCAAGCAATCCTCTCACCTCAGCCTCCTAAGGAGCTGGAACCACAAGTGCATGCCACCATGCCCAGCTAATTGTTTTTTAATTATTGTAGAGATGGGGGTCTCACTGTGTCGCCCAGACTGGTCTCGAACTCCTGGCCTCACTGGATCCTCCTGTGTGATCCTCCCACCTCAGCCTCTGGAAGAACTGGGATTAGAGGTGTGAGCCACCACACCTGGCCCAAAAACAGTATATCATTTCTTTTAAAACAATAGATGATTTTTTTCACCTTTTATTTTAGAATCAGAGGGTAGGCACCTGTGCAGGTGAGTTACAAAGATATATTGCGTGACACTGAGGTGTGGGGTATGCCTGAACCCGTCAAGGGGATATTTTGGTTGTCAACTACCTGAAAAAAAGTATCCTTTCCAATCCACACCTGCAGCACTATTTTAAAAAACGAAAATGTAACAATAAGGGTTAAACAACTTTTGACAAATTTATAAAATGGAATACTATGGCGACATTAAACCACTTTAGACTGTTTAATCAAGGGAAAATGCATAATTTACTGGATAAAAAAAGAAATTATAGAGAAATTTTTTTTTTTTTTTGAGATGGAGTCTCACTCTTGCCAGGCTGGAGTGCAGTGGTGTGATCTCGAGTCACTGCAACCTCTGCCTCCTGGGTTCAAGCAATTCGCCTGCCTCAGCCTCCCGAGTAGCTGGAATTACAGGCAAGTGCCACCATACCGGGTTAATTTTTTATTCTTTGTAGATATGGGGTCTCACTATGTTGCCTAGGCTGCTCTGGAACTCCTGGGCTCAAGCGGTCATCCTGCCTCAGCCTCCCAAAGTGATGGGATTACAGGCGTGAGCCACCACACACAGCCAAGAAATCATATTGTATGGACCCAACTTTATGAAATATAAATATAAACTACTCACACATACTGGTGGAGGGAGAAAGGGGAAAGAACTGAGAGGAAATACAGCAAAAATGCCCTTAGTGGGTAATTCTTGAAGGGATTACAAGTCATTTTTACCTTTTTTTCTTGATATGTCTTTTAATTTCCAAATTTCCTCTAATTAATTAATATGTAACTTTAAAATAAGCAGTAATTCAGTTAGAGAATAGATTTAATATCTATTCTCTAATTGCTTTTGTTGGCAATAGTGTTCCTATTACAACTTCAAAAAAGTCAATAAATCAGGGATAAAAAGAAATGTTCAAATCTTTTTCCTTAAAATTTGTTTTTTTTTTGAGATAGAGTTTCGCTCTCGTTGCCCAGGCTGGAGTGCAGTGGCGTGATCTCGGCTCACCTCAACCTCCGCCTCCCACGTTCAAGCGGTTCTCCTGCCTCAGCCTCCTGAGTAGCTGGGATCACGGGCATGCGCCACCACGCCCGGCTAGCTTTGCATTTTTAGTAGAGACAGGGTTTCTCCATGTTGGTCAGGCTGGTCTCGAACTCCCGACCTCAGGAGATCCACCCCCGCCAAGTCTCCCAAAGTGCTGGGATTATAGGCGTGAGCCACCGCGCCTAGCCAATTCTTTTACAAAACGTGAAGGAAAGGAGAACATCTAAAGCTGGGAAACAACTAAACATAGGTGGAATATACTCTTAAATTCACGTTGAATGGCTCAGATAACAACAACCTCTTTTTCTCAGTAAAGACTGACATTCAATAGTTATAAACAGTTGCTCCTCTTATAAGGCCCGGCCTAGAAGGACTCAACTGAAATGATGACAGTAGACAATTCCATCAGCAAGAAACAGGATTTTCAGTTCATCATTGAGGGAAAGCTGATGAAAGAGAGTAGAAAAGTTCCAGTCTGCATTTTCCAAGCTGCTGCCCTCCGCTCCATCGAGACCTCCCAGATACTTCAGTAGGATCGAACAGTAAAACCTCATGGAGAAGATCATTTGAGCAGGTCAGGTCCCAGAGGGAAACAGAAAATGCAGCAGTCTTTCAGGGCAGATCACTGTGGGGAGACAGGCAGGTGGGGCAGCAAGGAAAGGAAAGTGAAGCTTAAAGATCTAAGGAGAATAGGGAAGGCGGGGTGAGCAGAGGGAATGCAGCTGCAGTTAGCAGGCACGAAAAGCCAGAGAAAGCAGCGTGATGGATTCCAAGGAAGGGAATTTCCCAACTGAGCCCGTGACTCAAAAAATTGACCCCTAAATACTAAACAAACATAGATCTCACTCTATCTGAATTTTTTTTTTCTTGTACACGTTCTCTCATGATCTTCCCAAAATGTTATTCTTAAGCTGCAGGGAGAGGTGAGCAATGGAAGGAACTGGTGAAGTCCACCACCAGAGTAGTCCCAGGATCAATCTCTCAAGTCCCAGGGGCCTCAGAGAAGCCCCAGAAGAGCCAGGAATGTGCTGCAGATCATCTGGGGAGAAGCCGGGTGTGGTGGCTCATGCCTGTAATCCCAGCACTTTGGGAGGCTGAGATGGATGGATCACAAGGTCAGGAGTTTGAGACCAGCCTGACTAACATGGTGAAACCCAGTCTCTACTAAAAATATAAAAATAAGCCGGGCATAGTGGTGGGTGCCTGTAATCCCAGCTACTCAGGAGGCTGAAGCAGGAGAATCACTTGAACCCGGGAGGCAGAGGTTGCAGTGAGCCGAGATCGCGCCACTGAACCCCAGCCTGGGTGACAAAGCAAGACTCTGTCTCGAAAAAAAAAAAAAAGAAAGAAGGAAACGTGGGGAGAGTGCAGCATCCACGCGGCATTCCACTCAAAACTAGATTCTGTCAGGAAAGCCTGCTCCAACATTAAATGCCCTAAATGGAACAAAATGAACCTGCCAGGAACATGATTCAAGCAGCCTGGGTGTCTTCCGACCCAGCCCATCATGGCACCCACAGTTCGAGACTCCAGTCTCAATGATGTGTTCACATTATTTTGCATTTCTTGAGTAATCAAAACATGCGGGTTACAACACATAGATTAGAACACTTCGGATGAAAAACCAAGTAATTGGGAAATTTTGGGACTACTCCCTCAAAAAAAAAAAAAAAAGAAAGAAAACAGTTCATGTGGAAGAACTAGGACTTCGCTTCTTCGAGACTATGTTTATGTGAAGCATTTTCCCCTTTGTAAGCCCATCATTGTGTAAAAGTGTCAAAACTGTGCAACACATTTTTTAATAGTTCAAAAGAAAAACCCCAAAAACGCTTTATGTTGTTAGTTCTTTGAAAAGTCAAGATGGAGCCGTACACCTGTGTACGCTCCCTCCCATTTCGTTCCTGGGAACACATCAGATAGTCTGTGTTCACTCTCCACCCAACTCCTTGCAATACCGTACCAGAAAGAAACTTCAGACGAAATGTTTTTCAGTATTTGCCTCGTTTTCTGGAACAATTTTAAAGTATAAATTATACCTAAATAAGTACAAAATTAATGCCTCTGCTTTATTTGTCAAACACCTTGAACCCAGATTTTCAGGAGTCTCAATATGGAGTTTCATGTCTAAAAGTCTGAATTTAGCTTTCTTTCAAGGAAAAGCGGGGAAGAAGAGAGGTTAAGACTAAAATACTCTGATTTGCAGAGTTTGACAATATCCTTTCAATTTCTCAATATGAATGCCCACTGACCCAGACATTCCACTTCTAGGAATTTTCCACCGATATATTTGTATGAACGTATACAGAAAACGACATTCATTGCCGTATCTATGCTAGTAAAAACTCGAAACAACCTAAATCTCCATTCATTGTTTAAACAAAGTACTTCCCATACTATGCTTCAGGTATTTTTAATGCCATTAACACATCTATCTGTCCTGCCATGAAAAGATGTCCTTAATATACTCAGCGGACAGAGCAAGTTCGAAACGATTTTAAAGATTTGTACATAGAAACGTTTCTGATAAGGCAGAAACAAGCACGAGACTGAGTGGAAGATGGAGAGACACGTTTGGATTTTTTTTACAAGTTTGCAACATTTATGTAATTTCTTTTTTTTTTTTCAATCAAACACAAAGTCCTGCCAAAAGCCCAAATAACTATATCAGCTTAGAAAAAAATTCATTGGCCCCATATATGCCCGTAGTAAATACAGATACTATCACAATTTGCACAGCACAATTATTAACCAATTCCTTAACTATCTGGCTGGCATAGGAGCAGAGGTGGATGTCTGTGCTGAAAAGAAAACTTCCAAAATGAGCCCCAAACTTGCCTCAAGCGCCACGCAAGCGTCCAGCCTCTGCTGCTGCGTTCCACGCCGGGACCGAGCCGGGGACGGAGCTGGTGCTGCAGTTCCGCGCCGCGCCGCCTTCCTCCGGCCCCGCGCCCGGCTGCGCCCCGCCCAGCTTTCGTTTTCCACTGAATGGAAAGCGAAACTTAGCGAGGCGCCCGCGTGCGGGGAAACCCTGCCGGCCCCGGCCTTCCGCCGCCGCCGTCGCAGCCGCGCACCTGCCCGCTCGGGACATCGGCGCTCGCAGATGGGCAGGGCTTGCAAACGTTGCCGTTTGCCAACGTGTCGAGAACACACGCGCCGTTTTTTTTGTTTTGTTTTTTTTTTTTGAGACGGAGTCTCTGTCGTCCAAGCTGGAGTGCAGTGACGCATGGCGCGATCTCGGCTCACTGCAGCCTCCGCCTCCGGGATTCAAGTGATTCTCCTGCCTCGGCCTCCCAGGTAGCTGGGATTACAGACGTGCACCACCACCCCAAGCTAATTTTTGCATTTTAGTAGAGACGGAGTTTCGCCATGTTGGCAAGGCTGGTCTTGAACCCCTGACCTCAGGTGATCTGCCCGCCTCAGCCTCCCAAAATGTTAGGATTACAGGTGTGAGCCACAGCACCCTACCTACATGTGTCTTTTTATTTGCGATTTTCAGGACCCTGCAATTCACATGCGTTTTAGAGTCAACTAGCATTTGGTAATATCCACTGCCGCGGACTCCAGGAACGGGTTTTCTAGTTGTTCAGCCCAGTGGGCTAACGAAGCTCCCTGCCAAGGCCACTGTGCAGTTCCTTTTTCTGACACCCGTCCTTTCTCTCGTGTTCACCAAACTTGCTTTACAATTTTAAGTCTCCAGGCAATCCACGCTGGAGAAAGACTTATAAAGCGACCTATCTTGGGGAACCGTAGAGTCACCCGCTTTCCTTCTCACCCTCTTTCTCGGGTCCCTTGTCCCCAGTTCTAAAACTCAGTCTCTTGCTTCATAAGCGGAGCCATCAAAGCTGACAGGGCGGGCAGTCCCCATGGATGGACGGAGGAACGGGAGAGGCGAAGCGGCCGGGAGGAGCAGGAACACAGCCAAGGCCCTGTGCATCACCCCAACTTCCCTGCCGACCCATCTCCCTGTATTCATGCCTCTTACCACTTTGGTGACTTTGCCATTCATGTTTACTTTAACCTCATTCGCATTAATCGAGAAGAAAGGAACGTATCACACATGCTTTGCCCCTGCGCTAAGCCCTGCCTAGGGGGTGTGTTATATGCCCCCTGACAGGGCATACTCACACACGCAGGAAGCCCTTTCAAGCTTATCTCATCGTTATCTGGAGAAGGATGCATCCTCCTGAAGGGGGCTGGCAGCTCCTGACCCTGATTCTCTACCAGGGCGGAGTTTGTCCAGGCTGATGCCCATGGAACCTGGTGCAGGCATGACCTCTGCCCAGAGCGGTCACAGTGGATGACTGATCTGGGCCTCCTTTTTAAGCACCGTGAGCTCCTTCAGTGTGAGAGAATGTGGTCTCTCTAAAAACAATCCCCTAGAAGTGACTGGCATCACCTCATGCCTCATCTTCCTTTCCTCGGGGCTTTTTACTCTATTTCTCTTAGAGCTTCCAAGGAGTACAGGACAGAAACATCCACACATAAAGAAACGTGCATTTAATGCCCAGGGACCTACCGTGGGCCCAGCCCCGGGTGTCTTCCTAGCTGGTTCACAGCCTTTTGATTACTCCACCAGAAATGCCCACTTCAGGAAAGAGGAGCAGGTAGCCACCCCCTCCTCTGTAAATGACAGACTTGTGCCCCTCCCCATCCAGCATTTTATCAGGTAGCAGCTGAAAACTGGCATGAACACCCAGGGTTAGAAACGGGGTAGGGTGGACAGGAGGAGCAGGCAGGCCCTGCATCTGAGCTCTACCTCCGACTGTCTCCAACACCTAAAACATCCTAGTCTGTTCAACTACACAATGAGCAGAATATCTATTTTGAGGATGTTGGGAGGATTGGAGATAAGGCCTGTCTGAATACAGAAATAAGGTATAGATATCCTGCTTGAAACCTTCCAAATGCTTCTGTTTTGGAAAAATTGTAAACTCCTCTCCATGCCCGTAGGCTGGACACACTCCGGCCCTGCCTGGCCCGTGGGTCTTGCCTCTTCCCCTCTCACCATCCTCCAGGAAACAATCTCCTTTCTGCTCTGCAAACGCGTCAAGCTTGTTTCCAGTCTGTTTCTGCAACTGCTTCTCCCCGCGCCCAGCATCCTCCCGCGTGGCACAGGCCTCCACGAGGCCATCTCGGACCACGCGGTCCATGGGAGCACGCCCAGACGCTGTCACCACTGCGTTTTACTTCCTCTCATTTGACTTCAGCTGACATGATCTCATTCACTTATTTATGTATGCATGAGGGTAGGAAATGTGTCTGTCTCATTCATCGCTAACTCTCCAGCCCTTACAACAGTGCTTAGGACAGGATGTGCATTGGAATATGTGACGGGGAAGTGAATGCATGCTAAGTCTAGACGCTGCCTGGGGCGGGCTACAGACCCATTCATGTGAACTTCCGCTCAGCCCCACCCCAGAACCTTCCCAGGCCCAGACCTCTCTTTTCTCTGAGTGTTCCCACTCCCCAGCTAGCAGGCCACGTTTCGGGGCCAGACCCGCCCGATCTTGCATTGAAACTCCTGATTAGGCCTCCTCGCATGTGAAACTGGGCTGCAGCCTCGCCCAGAGACGGTGGCCCTCACTTTCTTTAGTGACAGAAAGCTGCTCCGACCCAGGCAGGGCCTGATGGAACTCAGCATCCGCTTATGGCCCAGTCACGCCACCCTGGGTACTGGGGCCGAGCACCCTCCTCCTGGGTAAGGCAGGAATCAGGCTAGGGTGGGGAGAGTGCTCTGTTACTCTTGAACGTGTGCTTTGCGTGCGGCAGCATAAATAAAGAGACACAGCCAAGGGGAAGGTATATATTTAAAATTCCTCCCCTTCATTCTCTTCTTCAAACGAGTCAGTCCCCACTTCTTCATAATCCTTCTCCAGGGCAGCCAGGTCTTCCCTGGCCTCAGAAAATTCTCCTTCTTCCATCCCCTCTCCGACATACCAATGCACAAAGGCCCGCTTGGCGTACATGAGGTCGAACTTGTGGTCGAGGCGGGCCCAGGCCTCCGCGATGGCCGTGGTGTTGCTGAGCATGCAGACAGCCCGCTGTACCTTGGCCAGGTCTCCCCCGGGGACCACGGTCGGGGGCTGGTAGTTGATGCCCACCTGAGGGACAGAGAAAGAGGAGGAGCCACAGAAGATGCAAGTCAGCCAGAGGATGACTCAGGATGGGGCATCTTGGTCACCTGGCTGGCTTCAAGTCATGGTCATGGGCGTGGGAGTGGGGCTATGGGATGGAGCAGGCGGGATGGGATCGGGAAGCCGGCAGGTGGCGAGAGAGAACCTGAAGAGAAAGTGAAAGCAGCTGGGGCAACAGAGCAAAAACCCATCTCTACCAAAAAAAAAAAAAACAAATTAGCCGGGCACCACAGCTACTACACCTACGGGAGGCTGAGGTGGGAAGATCACTTGAGCCCATGAGGTTAAGGCTGCAGTGAGGCACAGTGGCACCCCTGCACTCCAGCAGCAGGCACAAAGTGGGGAAAGGCAAGGCAATGAATATGAACTCGGCCACATCACATACGGTGCTGGATCCAACCCGACTGCCATGAACTTTGTGCCTAGGCCACTTCCTCTCCTCTAAGCAGTGACATCTCCGACCTGAGTCAAGTGAGGACAAGTACCGTTGGAGAGAATGCAAGAAGATGAAGTTCAGCAGTCTCCGCTCCAGGGAATGTGCTTTTCTTAGCTTATGCTAATGTTACCACATTTATGCTTCAGGACATAACCCCAGAGCTTCCGCTTGAAGGACAGAGAACGAGGGGGCGTCTCCTTTTTGTTAATTTCCCCACCACCTCCCATGTCTCTCATTCTTTCTCTTTCTTCCCATTCATTCTCCTGCTAGCTTGTTGTTTGTTTCCATTTGAGAAAGAAAAAAGAACTTCATTTTTTGGAAGACCTTGACTGGTTTTGCCAGAATGCCTAGAACTGCCACATAGAAATAGGCATAATCTTGGGGGGAAATTATATATGCAGCTGAGAGGAGAGCAGTGAGAAGGAACGCTCCACTCCTCACTCAGCAGAACAGCCAGGTCAAAGCCTCAGACGCAAGCAAAGCCACCAAGAGGCCAGCATGCAGCTGGTGCTTCGCACTTGTAACTCCTGCCAAGAACTGAGACATGTTCATCTCTTTACCTCCAGCAACTGGGACAAACCCGGATCCATAATAGGTACTAGTAAAACCTCTGAATGATTGAAATCATGACTAGGGGCCGGGTGCGGTGGCTCACGCCTGTAATCCCAGAACTTTGGAGGCCGACGTGGGTAGATCACCTAACGTCAGGAGTTCGAGACCAGCCTGACCAACATGGTGAAACCCCGTCTCTATTAAAAATATAAAAATTATATGATGTTCCGTGCCTATAATCCCAGCTACTCGGGAGGCTGAAGCAGGAGAATTACTGGAACCCAGGAGGTGGAGGTTGCAGTGAGCCGAGATCACACCACTGCACTCCAGCCCAGGTGACGAAAGAAAGAAAGAAAGAAAAGAAAGAGGGGGGGAGACAGGGAGGGGGGGAGGGATGTAGGGAGGGAAGGAGGGAGGGAGGAAGGAAAGGAAAGGAAAGGACGAAAGAAGGAAAGAAAAAAGAAAGAAAGAAAGAAAAAGAAAGAAAGAGAGGAGGGAGGGAAGGAAGGAAAGGAAAGAAGGAAAGAAGAAAAGAAAGGAAGAAAGAAAGAACAGAAGAAAAAGAAAGAAGAAAGAAAAAGAAAGGAAGAAAAAGAGAAAGAAAAGAAAGAAAGAAAAGAGAGAAGGAGGGAGGGAGAGATGTAGGGAGGGAAGGAAGGAGGGACGAAGGAAAGGAAAGGAGGAAAGAAGGAAAGAAGAAAGAAAGAAAGAAAAGAAAAAGAAAGAAAGAAAGGGAGGGAGGAAGGGAGGGTAGGAAGGGAAGGAAAAGAAAGAAGGAAAGAAGAAAGGAAGAAAAGAAAGAAAGAAAAAAGAGAAAGGGAGGGAGGGATGTAGGGAGCAAAGGAGAGAAGGAGGGAAGGAAAGGAGGAAAGAAGGAAAGAAAAAAGAAAGAAAAAGATAAAGAAAGAGAGAAAGAAAGAGGAAGAAGAGAGTAAACAGCATTAGTTAATGTGAGTGTGGCAGTTGTTCTGATGGCCAAATCTGACACGAAGACCACGTGGAGTGGCTGAGCTGTTCACGTGCACAGCCAGGCTGCATGGCTGCCACCCAGCTCAGAGGGGTGGCTTCTACTAGTCAGCATTCCTGGTCCTGGGGCCCCAGGGTCTACCTCACTATTCTGTATCTCCGCCCTGACCTTCCAAGCCTGGCATTTTCCAGACTGCGGGCACCTGGTCTACCACCGGCCACGTGGCTTGCTGGTTTCTACATACTCCTGGTTAATGGCGATGGAAAATAGCAATCATAGAACAACTATAAAATTATCTTATTATTAGTCCAAATTGATTAAGATGTGCAGGATAGATATTTAAGTTTTCAAAATAAATTGGGAGAACACATCTTTTGTTAGAGGAGGGCATCGCCCTCTGGCAAATGGAATAATTTGGTTAACTCTAAAATTAAAATGGCCACAAAATCACGCTGTACGAGGAAGTGTAAAATATCCATTAAAATCAACTTCAGGCAAATTGAACCAAATCATGAACACCAAAAGCAGTGCAGTTCAGGTCAGTAGATTCGGGTCAGTACAAATCATTACCTGCTGCTCCATAAACAGAATCAAAGATGAACCAATTAATCCATTTAAAATAGCACCAAACTTTTCTTTTTTTCTTTTTTTTTTTTTTTGTTTGTTTGAGATGGAGTCTCGCTCTTTCTCCAGGCTGGAGTGCAGTGGCGCGATCTCGGCTCACTGCAACCTCCGCCTCCCGGGTTCAAGCGATTCTCCTGCCTCAGCCTCCCAGGTAGCTGGTACTACAGGCACGTGCCACCAAGCCCAGCGAATTTTTTTTTTTTTTTTTTGTATTTTTAGTAGAGACGGGGTTTAGTAGAGGCCATGTTGGCCAGGGTGGTCTTGATCTCTTGACCTTGTGATCCGCCTGCCTAGGCCTCCCAAAGTGCTGGGATTATAGGCATGAGCCACCAGGCCCGGCCCCAGCACCACACTTTTCTAAAATGGCCTAGACAGACAAAACTTTAACAGTGTTTGTGTGTCAACCAAAGCTGAATTCCATTAATGTTACATTTGGTTGAGGTCCCCCTCCCCGTATTATCACATAAGCCTGAAGCTTATGTCCTTGGGCATCTCCCTCTGCTTCTCCCGTCATCTCTCCCCTACCTACGTCAGCAGCTCTCACCTTGAAGCCGGTGGGACACCAGTCTACAAACTGGATGGTCCTCTTGGTCTTGATGGCAGCAATGGCGACATTCACGTCCTTGGGCACCACGTCGCCCCGGTACAGCATGCAGCAGGCCATGTACTTGCCATGTCTGGGGTCGCACTTCACCATCTGGCTGTTGGGCTCAAAGCAGGAGCTGGTGATCTCGGCCACGGAGAGCTGTTCGTGATAGGCTTTCTCGGCAGAGATGATGGGCGCGTAGGTGACCAGCGGGAAGTGGATGCGGGGATAGGGTACCAGGTTGGTCTGGAACTCGGTGAGGTCCACGTTGAGGGCCCCGTCGAAGCGGAGAGAAGCAGTGATGGAGGACACGATCTGGCTGATGAGACGGTTGAGGTTGGTATAGGTGGGGCGCTCAATGTCGAGGTTCCTGCGGCAGATGTCATAGATGGCTTCGTTATCCACCATGAAAGCGCAATCCGAATGTTCCAGTGTGGTGTGCGTGGTCAGGATGGAGTTGTAAGGTTCCACCACCGCGGTAGAGACCTGGGGGGCCGGGTAGATGGCAAACTCCAGCTTGGATTTCTTGCCATAATCCAGGGAGAGGCGTTCCATCAACAGAGAGGTGAAGCCGGAGCCAGTGCCTCCACCGAAACTGTGGAAAATCAGGAAGCCCTGCAAGCCAGAGCAAGCGTCTGTCTGGGGAGAGTGGGAAATGAGAAGAAATCATAAAGATAAGTTTCCGAGAACACCCCACAAGTGTAAAAAGCCACGTGGCCCACTCTGTCTGCCCCATCCCACCTCTCTACGTTTCGTATGCATTAAATCAAAACAGCCTTGAAGAAGGAAACAAAAGGACTTATACTGATCTTTGGGGGAGCGGCTAAAATATGGGATGGGGCCAGGCACAGTGACTCAATGCCGGTAATCCCAGCACTTTGGGAAGCTGAGGCAGGAGGACCAATGGAGGCCAGAAGTTCACAACCAGCCCGGGCAGCATAGTGAGACCTCACATCTAAAATTATATTTTTCATTAACTGGGCGTGGTGACGCACACCTGTGGTCCCAGTTACTTGGGATGCCGAGGTGGGAGGATCATTGAGCCCAGGAGTTCAAGACTGCAGAAATCTATGATCACACCATTGTACCCCGGCCTGGATGACACAGCAAGACTCTGTCTCTATTATTTTTTTAATGGGATGGCAAGCTGCAGGGGCACACGCCTCTAGGTACGTGAAGGTTTCAGCCCAGTAGTTGGTTGAACAGGGAATGTGAGTTTCAAAACCACAGTGGATGGTGACTTTGTCCTTTGAGGGCTCCAACTCCTTGCCCACTTTCCCTGCCCTTGTCATCTGATTTTGTGGGAACTGCTACCTACATACTTTAACCCAACCTTGGAAGGTGACTCAGGGCACCAATTTCAGAAATGTAAATGGAGCCAGAAAGTGTGAGTTTTAATATTAACTTTGCTATTTCCCGGTTGTAAGAACCTGAGCAAGTTACTGAACTTCTCCAAACTTTTGTTCCTTCTTCGTGAAAGTGGGGAAATAGAAAACCCTCATAAGGTTATTGTGGCAATTAAATCAAATAGCATAACATGCTGAGCAAGGACCTGGTGCGTCGTAAGCACTGATGTCAGCACTTATCAGAACCAAGAGACATTCACAGAAACACAGGATTTTCCCATTGGGTGTGATTTGAACTTGTGGGGACCACAGACAGCTTTTGAGGCCAATGACCCTGACAAGCCCTCCTCTAAACAGAAAAAGTGAACATACGCAAACATTGGGCACCCTTACCTCCCAGGTAAAGAACGTGTGATCAGGTCCAAGCTTTTCCATTATACAGATAAGCAAATGGAAACTTAAATAAACAAAGTGACTCAGAGCTTTGTAGTCCAACGGAGTTCAAACCCTAACTCTGCCACTTTCTAGCTGTGTGACCCAGGCTAAGATACTGAACCACACTGGCCCTCAATTTCTTCATCTGCAAAGTACAGGAACGAGAACTCCTAAGTAAAATTATTAAGGATTTAATAAAGGAATGTACTTGGCTTTGTAACGGCATTTGTAAGTGCCCAGGTGTGTCGACAATCTCTTACTCTCCTCTTCCAGGTTACTTTGTCAACCTGTGTTTCCAACCAGCAGAGACCTCACCCTGCCTCACACGTGGAAGCTTCCCCAGATACTACCAGAGTATGAGTGAGTATGAATAGGGCCTCAGCCTGGAGCACAGTCTATGGTGCCAACACAGAGGAAGGGCCATCACCCCTGTGCATGCTTCTTACAGAATTTAAGCAGAAATTCCCAAACCTTAGGAGCTCCATCCTGTAGCCAGGGGTCGCGTGCCTCTCCCCAGCCTGATCAAAGAGACACGCGGCCAAGCCTGTCCACTCCGGCAGGGCCCACCCATCCCTGCCCTCCTGACCCTTACCAGCTTCCGTATGCGGTCCAGCACCAGGTCGATGCTCTCCTTGCCCACCGTGTAGTGACCCCGGGCGTAGTTATTGGCTGCGTCCTCCTTTCCCGTGATCAGCTGCTCTGGATGGAAGAGCTGGCGGTAGGTTCCTGCCCGGACCTCATCTTCCAAGAGGAGAAGGCCGTTAGGTCCTAGCACCTAGGGGAGAAGCCTCCCTCCCTATCACACT
>PVKV010038277.1:0-13928 GCA_004027835.1 Alouatta palliata
GTGGGGGTGGAGGTCACCAGCGCAGGCATGTGCTCATCAGCACAGGCCAATGGACTCCCTGCACAGAGTTGGACGTGGCCCTTGTGAAGACCCCACTTCAGGGGCTGGGGGGACCTCCTCACTAGATGCCTCCCACCGTAGCTGTGTTCCATGTAGAATCGCAGCCAGGCAGAGCCTCAGGGAGCCTGAGGAGAAACTGTCCTGAGGGTCCTGGATCCTCACTCTTTATTACAGACACGACTGCAATCAGCTGAATGGTTGGGCTCCATTTCGGGTCCCCCGAGGCACGAAACACTCCTAAGTATCTCCTGACACGGGTGCCAGTGCCGTGTGTCTGGGGTCCACAGAGAGGCAGGAACACCCAGCCCTGCCCTGGAGACGCCCACCGAGAAACAAGACCCCACCTGAGAACCACATGGGCAGGAACAGGGGGGCCCTCCACCAGGGAACCCTGCCTGGCTGCAGCTGGCTTGTGGGGAGGGCTAGAGAGGGACACAAGGACAGGGGGCCTGCAGACAGCACAGCACGGAGGGAGGGGAGAGAAACACCACCACAGTGGGGACCCACGGAAAGGCTCCAGTGGGCAGAGACAGGCTGCAGACAGGGGCCTGGCCTCTGGGACACACAACAGCTGTGGTGTGAGGAGAGCCCCGAAGCAGTGTCCACAGTGTCCCCAACAAAGCACAGTCAGCCGGGGACAGCGAGGGCCCAGCACAGGCAGCTCCGAGCAGACCCACGCTGTCTAAAGATCGCCAGTAACAGCTCTGGCCACCACAGCCCAGTGCCTGGGAGGCCTTGAGGCTGTCATCGTCACCTGCTGCCTCCAGGAAAGAATGCAAAACCCTAAAATAGGAAACGTGGGGCCGGCAGTGGCGGGGCAGGCACTCAGTCCTGGAAGGTGGGGGCTGCTGTGGCTGCCTGTCCTTAGGGTGAGAACTAAAAGCGGGAGTCATCAGGACACTGTCTGTGGAACAGCAGCTCCTTCCACACAGTCATCAAAGGGAACAGACAAATCAGCGTTATTAGTACAGAGTACAGGGTTCAGCGAAACTGAAACTAGCCACGCACTGAGAGATGAAAAGTGACGATTCCTATGCGGGGCTTCTGTTCTTAATGGCGAGAGGCTCATCTCTTCGCAGGGTTTGCCACCTTCTTCAAACTCCAGCCAATCTCACCCTCAGACTGAAGAAAACAACTTGCAAATAAGAGGAGGAAACTTAAGTGCAGTATTTATTTTTCTCTTTGGTTAAAATTTAAAAAGTAAATGCTGGAAATTGAAATTATGAGGAGAAATATGCAAGAAAAGAAACCACGATTTGTCTGGCACAGCACTTTACTTTTATATAAAATTGGGATTTTGTTGATAAACATTTTCATGAAAGCCAAAAAGACTTACTCACTCCTTCAGTAATTTTTTTAATTCTAACGTCTGGATAGAAATTAATTGTTCCATTTATAAATTAAACGAGTCTTGTGAGGAATAATGTTCACCAAGAAAATGTGCCTTAAAAATTTAAGATCTGGAATATCGGAATTTTTCTTCCTGTAAACCACAAAAAATAATTGTTCATATGCAAGAAAACCATGAGGTCTGTGGGGCCTGGAGTGTTTGAGAAAATCTACCAGGGAAGTCCAGGGGCATCTCCAGACTCGGGTGAGGGAAAGCCCTCTGCAGAGGGAGCCTCAGCATCAGGACCTCCTGTGGGCCAAGTCAGGGTGAGGCCGGGCAGCACAGAGGGGCCGCCAACGCACAGCGGGGCTCGAGGTGCGCCCACAGCACCTTTCTCCAAAATCACAGTGATATTAGAGCAAGTCGGCCCCTCACGCGGGCTCCAAGGACATGGACAGTCTGCCTGCCCGCCACAAAGCTGCCACGTCCTCCCATCCGGGTATGAATAAAGCCCCTACAAATGCCTTCTGAGTTGGAATTTTAAAAATTATACATTCAAATACACTTCTGCATTTTATTTTTAGATGCAACGTTCTCCTTGGTTGATACAAATGGTGAGATTTCCCGAGGCAAAGTTTTCATGGTGATTTTCTGGGGGCCTGTCATGAAGATCGAGCTTCTGTGACACCACCTCGAAGCCCTGTCAGCTCCGCCACGCCTGTCTCCTGCCAAGCTGACCTGCCCCTCGTCCCTGTCTCTCTCCTTCAGCTCCAAGGACTCGGCCATCACTGGTTGCCCTTTGTCTGGGGAAGGATGGATGAGGCCCCGGGGGGACTGACTCTCTCACTTTCCTTCCATTTACCTGGTAATCGGATCTACAGATAATCTCGCTCACTGGAAAAAAGCAGCCTGTGACTTGCTCAGAGTCTCAGTCTGCCAATTTCTCTAAGGGGTTTAAACACTCCCAACCCTCCGGAACCTGTGGGGTCCGCACTGTTCTGGGACTCAGGCTCTGTCTCTGCCCCAAGGGTTTGGGGCTGTGGGTGAGTTCTCCTGTGGGTCCCCCAGCCCGGGGCGGAGCCTCGATCCATTTGTGAGCCAAGGCTGTGCCAGGCCTTGCCGATTTATTTTCCTCTTTCAATATCATAGCATCTGAGAAAACACCTCACTCGCCCTCATTTTTAAAGATATAATGAAATCTCATTTTTAATTACCTGAACAAAAAGGTTTCAGCTCCATCAGATCGCCTCTCAGGGCCTGCAGAGGTATTAACAGGCTCCAGAACCAATTACCTGCATTTCCTTTTTACTTATTGCAAATGTGACCTTTTGTGAGAATTTGATTGTGAGCCTCCCGCTGCGAGAGGGTAACCACGGGTGGGGGCGGCGTCTGAGGTCCGTCTCCCCACACGTCCGCGCTGCTGTTAATTTTAATCCCCTCTGATGGCTGCAGGACAAGCAGGTGTCTGTGTCCCAGCACGGAGTGGATGTCGAGGGTGCCAGCTTGGGAATGGGAGGAACTGGGCTGTGCGGTCCTTCCAGAAAGAAACCCACGTCCACGACTCGGAGGGAGGAGCCCCTGTTCTGATCTTCGGCAGGAGAAGCAAACGCTGTTCTGCGTGTGGTTCCAGAATCACCTCTGCCAGTGTGGAAACATGGATGGGCGGGGGCGGCAGGCGGGAGGCCGAGGGTCCCAACTGGGTTTCAAGCCAGAACTCCAGGATGCCTGGGGGAGCAAGGGCGGGCGAGTGGGCTGGGCCTTTACAAGGTGCAGAGAAGGGTATTTCAGCACACTGACCCAGGTCTGAAACGGCACAAACGGCAGAGGTGGGCATAAGAAGCCCCGAGTGCCGGGGTGATGGGTGCCCAGCCTGCTGTGCGGAGGCCCAGGGAGGCAGGCGCGCTTCCAGCAGTGACTTAGAGAAAGGCGAACTGGACAGGGGGCACTGCCTAGCCGAGGGCAGAGAAGAGGGAGTGGCCAGAGGCAGAGGGTCCCACATCCCCGCCCGACAGAGCACAGAGGGCCACAGGAAGGGCTCTGGGGCTGCTGGTGGGTCCCTGCCGCCTGCCTGGTCCCAGGTGGGCTCTGCAGCAGGGCCCTCAGCGGAGGCAGGAAGCCACCCAGAGGGAGACGCAGGGTGCACAGCCGGGATGAGTGAGCGGGCACGGCCCAGCAACGCCACAGCAGAGGCTTCTCTCGCTAGCCCCAGGCTGGAAGTCCACGGCCAGTGGGCAGGGCTGGAGCCTCCTGGGGCCTCACTGCTGGCCGTGTAGACTCCCTCTATCCTCCTAGGCACCCGTCCTAACGGATCAGGGCCCACCCTAACGACCCCTTTAAAGGCCCTGTCTCCAAACACAGTCATGCTCTGAAGCAGTGGGGTCAGGACCTAAACACAGGCACGTGGGGGACATAATTTTTCCCCTTACCGAGACAGAAAGGGAACCCCGGCTGTGCTGGCCACTGACCCGAGTCCATCCCAAAGCTCTGAGAAGGCGAGGCCCCATCCAGTGGGCCATAACATTCAGAGAATGCATGCAACTTAAGAGGCCAGTGCCCCCTTTTATTTTATTTTATTTTTTTGAGATGGAAGTCTTGGTCTGTCACCCAGGCTAGAGCACAACGGGGAGATCCAGGCTTACCACAACCTCTGCCTCCCAGGTTCAAGCAACTCTCCGCCTGACCCTCCCAAGTAGCTGGGATCACAGGCGCCCGCCACCACACCCAGATAATTTTTGTGTTTTTAGGAAAGGTGGGATTTCACCCTGTTGGTCAGGCTGTTCTCGATCTCTTGACTTCAGGTGATCTGCCCTCCTCAGCCTCCCAAAGTGCCAGGATCAGAGGCGTGAGCCACCACGCTGGCCTGCCAGGGCCCTCTTAAGGATAAAGCTATGAGGATCGCCAATGAAGTCTCCAGTTCTTAGCTCCAGCCGTTTCTACCACATTTAGGGGTTTTTCAGGTTAATCAGCACAGCCCATGAGCGCGGAAAGGAGGATGTGTGGTGGGCCTGAGTTGCTTTCCCACAGCTGACACCCCGGAGAGCCCAGACTCCAGGAATCTCACCTTCGGAGGGCCCCAACCAAGGCCGAATTCAAACCCTGCCTGTGCCCCTTCCCATGAGTAAAGGGTCTCCGTCATCACAGTGGGGCTGCTGCAGGCGCCGTCACTTCACCTGTGGCTCCAGTTTTTGCCTCGTGTGCAAATGGGCCAGTGTGGCTGTCCTGGCCTGGGGGTGTCCCATCCATCCCTCCTCAGAGCTGGGCTTTGGCACCAGGCCCTGTTCTCAGGGACTCACGCCCACGCCCTGTGGCCCTGTCCCTGGAGGGGGCAGAGGCAGCACCCAGCAGCGGTCCTCACAGTCTGTGCAGCACGAGGCACTCAGCGGAGATCAGAAAGCACGGCTCTTTGTCCACACCCCGCTGGGCAGGCCCCTGCAGCTGGACTCGACGGAGGTCAGATGTACCCAGAAGCGGCCACTGGGCCGTGTTCCCAGCCTGGAGAACACGGTGTCCTGTGTGGGGAGTTTATCGCTGCTCCTGGCGGTGCTCACGATGTGCATGTGCGGGCTGTGTTTTGCCTTCAGTTGAGCCCTGGGCATGCCCGGCTGCCTTCTGAGGTTCTTGAGGGTGTGGGCTCTCATCACATAAACAGACAGCTCGAGGATGGAGCCAGGAGGCATGAACCCAAGTCAGGTGGGATGCAGGTTACTTACTAAACAAACACGCTACTCTGTTTTATTTTGTTTTCATAGGGATGTACTTTAAGCATTTCTAAGCATAGCTTTTGGAAAACTGTGGTTTTTTACAGAAATAACTAATTTGATGATTCAGACACCACAGTTTGGTTAGAAATTCACCCCTGGAGTGAAAACACATGCCTGTAATGGGCTCTCACAACAGCAGGTGCCTTTGAAGTGAGAAGGAAGGAAAACAGCAAGAGAGACATCCTTTCGGATGTCTCTTCCCAGAACCCGGCGGCTGGCGATGGTGCCCACACAGAGGCGCCATCTTCTCCTGCCACGGAGCTGGCAATGGTGCCCACACAGAGGCACCATCCTCTCCTGCCACGGAGCTGGCTATGGCTCCAGGATTAGGAGCAGCTCAGCCTCCCTCCTAAGCCAGCTGGTCTGAGGGACTCCTGAGAAAACAGGAGTGGCAGTGCAGAGCCACTCCAGAAGGAGAAGGTGCTCTCTTGGGAAGAAGGCCCCCCAAGTGGCCCTGCGGGGCTCGGGGACAAACCCTCAAGGCCCTCTGACCAGACAGAGATGAGACACTCACACCCAGAGCTGCCCGAGGCATTCCAGGGAGCTGGAAGGACAGGGCTTTCTCCACAGAGGCCAGTGGCTGGGAAGGTTCGGCCTAGCAAGGAGGTGGCAGGAGGGGGGAGGTGGGGGCTGGGGACAGGGAGGGGTGCAGAGAGGATGGAGAGGGCGTCCCCTCCAAAGCCCTTTCCAGAGCCACCTGCTCCTGCCACCTCAGCACAGCCAGCCCCAGCGTGTCCCTCGTCCACAGTGTCAGGCCCCAGGCCCCTCTGGGGACCTCCCTTCATCTCGCCTGCTGCAGCAGCACCGGGGAAGATGCCTTTCTGGAATGTTCACCTGGGCCTGGAGGGAATTTCACTCACATTAAGTGACATATTTTTCTTTTCCTATTAGAAAACACACAAGGAGTGCAAAGCACCTGTGCAAACACAGTTTTGGAAGCGACCCATCGCAGGCCGGGGGCCTCCAGAGAGCGCCATGCCCATCCTCACCACGGAACAAGCTTGTTCAGTAATGAGGGTGCCGCAACGAACTTGGAGTATGCACATGTGTTTGCAGAGGAAAAGGCCATTCTCAATCTTATATAATAAAATTAAATTAACAGAAGCATTAGCAAAACCAGTGACACTAATAAAGTGCCTCCTGTCCCCCCGTGCTCAGGGAAGAGGCTGGGAAACACTGAAACTCACCAGCCTGCAAGTAGCACCATGACCAATGGCCCCAAGTACCCTCAGTCAAACCACGAGCTGCCCAGGAAAATGAAGGCGAGAAATGAGAACGCCGGGCTCCACCATGACTATGTTGGGCATGTTTCCGAAGCACAGGTCCCAAGAAGGGATTGACAAGAGAAGGAGCAGGCGGCCCAGAGAGGGCATCAGGTGAGGGTGTCGCTCAGCACAGGACGACAAGAGAAGGAGCAGGCGGCCCAGAGAGGGTGTCAGGTGAGGCTGTTGCCCAGCACAGGGAAAGGGCCGCCTTCCTGGGAGTCCAG
Organism: Alouatta palliata; assembly: GCA_004027835.1. Classification (NCBI taxonomy): domain Eukaryota; kingdom Metazoa; phylum Chordata; class Mammalia; order Primates; family Atelidae; genus Alouatta; species Alouatta palliata. The sequence goes on from PVKV010038277.1 coordinate 6,641, forward strand.
ATTCCATGAAAACGGCGCACTCTGCTTTCAAGGGACAGCGTGTCCAGCTTTTGTTCTGGCACGTCCACCCAGAGCTTCCATCAGCTTCCGGAAGTCAGGGCCACCCTCATTAGAAAGAAGTCACAGAGATGGAGAGGGAAGCAGAGGTGGCTACAGAGAGTGGGAGGGAAGGAGAGGGCCGTGGCCTGCCTCTGCCGGCACTGGGGAGGAGGGGGAGGGCGAGGAAGGACGGATGAGGGAGGAAAAGTGGAGGAGGAGGAGGAGAAGAGGAGGAAGGAAAGAGGAAGGGGAGGGGGAGGAGGGGGAAGTGAGAGGAGGGGTAGGGAGGGGAAGGCCAAGGGCATGGGGACTACTTCCGGAGTGTGTGGAAGTTTCTTCTGGTGAATCCCCACCTTGAGTGTGAACTTGGTTTTCTCTGTAAAGCTCTATGCAGGCATTATAGGAATGCAAACAGGGGCCATAGGAACAAAGTGTGCAGATTTCAAGAGTAAGTCAGAACCATGTGCCAGACCATGAAATCATGGCTAACATGTTTTGGGGGAAGTAAGTTATGATCTTTATTTTGAACATTTACATGAAGTAAATGAATGCATTGCTAATTGTTAATCAGATAAGAACGTGAGTGAGACTGTATAAAGACTTGGTGGAATGCATTTGACTGAGATGTTGGTCAATGAGTTACTGAACAGCCCTTCCCTGGTTTAAATGGACAGTGTGCAGAATTTCCCTTTTATCTGTCAAAAACACGGATGCTGTCAGCGTGCTTCATGTGTTGATTTTTAGAGAACTCCATTTAATAAAAAGGCGTTTCCCACGAAGCACAGAGAAATCCCCTTACAACCCTGAGTTCAGAGGACAATCAACATCTTCTTCAAGGAAATTATGCGACACCAAGGCGTTACTGCACGTTTCTAGGAGGTTTTGTTTGCCACTTAACTGTTCCTAAGTGAACGAAATAAAAACTCCTTCGGGGAACAAACACATCTTCAAAGCCGCAGTTCTTAAGAGTTTTGGTCTCAGCACTCCCTATAGTCATAAACATTACTGAGGACCCCAAAGAGTTTTTGTTTATGTGGGCAATGTGCATTGATATGAATCTCGTTAGAATTAAAACTGATCGTTTAAAATATTTATTCATTTTGAAACAACAAACTATTATGTGCGAAATAGCAAATTTTTAAAAACATTTTCAGAAGAATGGAAAGAATGGCATTGTTTGACACAGCACAGTCTCTGCAGGGTCTGGCTCAGCAGAAGACAGCTGCGGCCCGCGGACGCTTCTGCATCCAGGCTGCCGTGATGTGCTGCTTTGGTTGGAGGAAGAAAGAAAATCCAGCCTCACACAGATCTCTAGTTGGAAAAGAAATGTCTATTTTATAGTATTTTCTGAGAATTTGGATTCTTCTTTGATATTACACTAAAACTCAACAAATTACAATCTCCTAAAGCTTGGTCCCAAAAATAAACTCTGAAACATATCAGTGAACATCATATTCTGTTGCATTGAACTCCACTGGCCTATAGTGCACTTTATTTTTGAGATGGAATTTCGCTCTTCTTGCCCACGTTGGAGTGCAGTGGCGCAATCTCAGCTCACTGCAACCTCCGCCTCCCAGGTTTAAGTGATTCTCCTGCCTCAGCCTCCTAAGTAGCTGGGATTACGGGTGTGTGCCTCCACACCCAGCTAATTTTTGTATTTTTAGTAGAGACGGGACTTCAGTTCCCACTGAGCGCCTCAGGTGTCTGTACGTGCTGGGAACCTGCCAAACTCACAGTGGGGGACACTCATTCCCCAAGTTCTAGCATTTGTTTGCATGCTCACATGTCCTGACCACAAGCAGAGCTGACTGGTCTCCCTGAAGGAGTGGGCTCACTTCATCTGGTTTCAGCAAACGCCTGGTGACAGCGCAGTAACCACAGCGGCTCCTTTCTTCGCAGGGAAAAGGGCGCTCCAGGAAGAAAGCCGGGGAGGGGGCAGCCATGTCCCCAGGGCGCGACCTCAGAACGATTCCTGCGCAGGAGTAACCTGCTCCCACCTCCGCATTCCTAAACTGGGGCCCAGACCTCTGTCCACCAGGACTGTCTCCGGCGAAAAGGATAAACGCCAAGGCCAATCTGCCCGGTCAGGAGAACCCACAGCTGGGCCCAAGCTGCGTCGTGGCGCAGGCCGTGAACCGGGCTCTCCTGCCTCTCTCGTTCCTGCATGCGGCTCTGCCTCTCCCTGCACACCGCCTGCTCCGGCTGACTGCAGCTGTACGCTCCACGCACAGGAAACTCCTGCAGAGAGCCCCAGGACACATACCATCCGACAGATCCCATGTCCCCTGAGGGCTGAGTGCATGGACAGCCCCTTCCGCTGAGTCCTCATTCGGGAAGGGGTAGGGAGCTCTCTGGAGTCCCTTTCATAAGCGCATGAATCCCATTCCTGAGGGTCCTTCTTCCTCCTAACCCCGCCGAGGGTGGGTTTCAACACTCGGATCTGGGAGACGGCCATGCAGACCACAGCAGTCCCCGCTGCTAAACGGCATGGCTGAGCTGACCTGGCCAGAGGATGTGAGCATGCGCAGAAGGCGGCTCCACAGGCCATGCAGCCAGGAGCTGTGCTGGGAGCACGTTTCCAGAAGAGGAACATTGCTGTGCCACCGGCCGGTTCATCTACGCGGAGTCAGGTCACATCCTCCCACTGGCCGGTTCACCTGTGCGGAGTCGAGTCACACCGTCCCACTGGCCGGTTCATCTACGCGGAGTCGAGTCACACCGTCCTACCGGCCGGTTCACCTGTGCAGAGTCAAGTCACATCCTCCCACCGGCCGGTTCACCTGTGCAGAGTCAAGTCACATCCTCCCACCGGCGGGTTCACCTGTGCGGAGTCGAGTCACACCGTCCCACTGGTCAGTCTGTCTATGCACAAAGCCAGGCTGGGGAACAGAGCTCCACACGAGGCCCGAGACAGGGCAGGGATGCCAGGTGTTGCCCGGTGCCTTCAGAGTCCTGTCCACGGTGGTGAACCGCGGGCTCTTCCACCAGAACCTCTAAATTACAAAGTGCCAGGAATCCCCAAAAAGAAAGGTCAACAAGAAAACGGAATTATTTCAAGACATGAGAAGAAATTTAGGTGGATAAGAAAATAGTCCAGGAAGCTGAAGCTGGATCATTTTCCAACCCCGGATCTGCCTGGTTTGTATCTTTATTTCTTACTGTCTGTTCCTGAGAAGGCCAGCCCGAAGGCCGATCACCTACATGGAGATGAAGCTGTTCTTGGAGCTGTTACGACTCATTCCTATTTTATCAGACTTCGCGCATTTAAAGAATGATCAACTGAAATTTAATTGGGTTAGACGTTATCGTTTTAAATTTTAAATAACTGCACAAAAATGAAACTTAAAATCTCCCTGTGTCTAGTAAATTAGTACTGTAACGGTGATACTAGCCTCTGCGGAAAGGTGCAGTTTAGCACAACTGGAAAGGGCTGACGGGAGGGTCCCGAGCCTGGGCCGGGAGAGCCGTCACTGCCGCAGGGGCTGGGCCTGCGCGCCTGGCAGCCGGCACACTAAAGCTGGGCGGCTCCGTCTTGGGAGAGAGACTGAACAGTCACGCGTGCTGCACTGGGGGCGCCCCCGCATGCCTCCTCGCCACCCAGGCGGGGCTCCGGCCAGGAAAGGTCTTTTCTAGGTCGGGCCGAGCCGCATCCCTCCCCTGGTCAGGGGCACGGCGGACACCGGCCCGCGGTGGAGGCAGCTCCAGAGCCGGGGGCGATGCGGAAAGGCTGTCCTTGGGGCCTTTGCTGAAGCGGGTAGTGGTTCTAAGGGCCCCACCCTCTCCCGAATGCTGCTGCTGGCAGAACCAGAAACACAGCTGTGACCAAGGCTGGCACAGGACTGCCAAGGGTCCTTCCCTGAAAAGAACTCACTGTCATTCTGAAGCAGTGGCGTCCCTGCCTGCTGCTGCTAGCACGCCATGCTTGTGTGACGGGTTGAGAATGCCAGATGGACGCCCCGCCGCGGCCAAAGAAGCAGGGCAGGAGGATACCTGCTTCGTGCCTGCCTTCTGCTGACCTCAGAAACCCAAGTCTAGAACCACCAGTGTCTGGGTCTTGACGCAAAATGGAAAACGATGACTGTCCACTGGTCAGTGAATTGACTCTGGAACAGACTCTCCCGCGCAACTCATGCAGAGTAGATGACTGATTTCTTGGCATGTCATAATTAGCGGGGAGGTGGGTTCACTTTGCTGAAAGACCTTGATATTAAAAAAAAAAAAAAAAAAAAAAAGATGCTTCAACATCATCAACTGGGTCAGTTTCGTTCTCCTGATGCTGTTTGTCTTTTTAAAACTGTGGTGACCCCTGAAAGCACGGGAAGATAAATTCACGCACTGCTTCCCAAGAAGGCCAGCAAGGACGCTGCTCCCACGACCTTCACCTGCTTCTTGGAGAGCAAGGTCACTTTCTCCATTTCTAAACTGTCACTGGCTTTTGTAGAAAAGACAACTTGCGATCTGAGAACAGGAATGCTTGCTTTGGGCTACACCCACTTGTCGAGAACTCACCAGGAGCTGCCGCAGAATTCACAATGGGCAGTGCTGGTGCCTCAGTGTGGCTTACCGCAAGGACAGCCGGGCGTTGGCAGGTGTCCCCAGGAAGCCCTGAGCGCCCAGGAGCAGAGGAGAGTGCAGGGGACACCCTCTCACCTGGCCACTGCCCAGGTGGCCCCTGAAGGACCCTTACAAAATTCACTGCGGAACCAAACCGTGCCGGGACAGAGGAAAATGCCACTGCCAGGAAGGTCACACACACTTCCCAGGAGGGTCACACACACTTCCCAGGAGGGTCACACACACTTCCCAGGACGGTCACACACACTTCCCAGGAGGGTCACACACACTTCCCAGGAGGGTCACACACACTTCCCAGGACGGTCACACACACTTCCCAGGAAGGTCACACACACTTCCCAGGAAGGTCACACACACTTCCCAGGACGGTCACACACACTTCCCAGCCGCACATGGGCAGGTGGTAAGCGAGCTGGTGCTGTGGGTTCCTGTGGGCGTCTTGGGCCCTGACCTTGCAAAGCCCGGAGCTGGGAGCCAGAGCACCCAGCACTGGCGGGGTAGAGTTGGACGCACTGCCTGGGGACAACTGGCAAAGACCAGGGGCAGCCCCCCTTACCAAGCTGTGGCCCGAGAGGGAGCTGTGGCTGCTGGAGTCCACCGCTGCCCTGGCTTGCTTCCTCCAGGCTGGCACTAACCCTGCTCTGCTCAGAGCCCCTTCCAGGTCGTGGCGCCATGGAGAGCTAGGAGAGGAGGCCTTGCAGGGCCACCCAGTCCACGCACCTGCAGGCAACCATGTCCTATGTGAACAGCCTGCCTCATCCACCACAGCCACTCTCAGCCAGAGAAATTGCCTGCCAGGCGGGGGAACCAGCTCCACCGCTGAGAGTCAAGGTTGCTGGGCCTTGTTGGTCCCCAGGTACCCATGATCTTCACTGTGGCAGCAGAGACATGTGCTGGACCCGTTACCGGCAGGTCTGGGTTCTCATGGGACCCTCTGTCACTGCCCCCCACTACCTGAGCAGCTGCTCTATTCTTCGCCTGCTGCCCACCAGCACAAGGGCCCCAAAGTGGCCAGGTGGCCCCTGCAACCGCCGTCTCTATGGCGGCCTCACTGCAGCGCGGGGGGGGGATGGGGGAGGGGTGGACGTAAATGGGGGGCCCAGGAGCTGAGGCTGCAGAAATGGGAAGCAAACTCCAAGTATGCCCCGAGAGGACAATGAGACGGGGAGGTCCTGCTTCCCTCCCCACTCTCGGGCCCCTGAATGCCACCGTTTGGGACAGAGACACCTCAACTGAGCCTTTTGTCACCCCGCTTGCCTCTGGGAGGGGACACCGCAGGGTCACACTTCTCCAGGGTGTGCATGTCACCTCAAAACAGGGCCCTGGGCTATAGCAATGCTGTGCGGTCTCTGCAGACAGGTGAGGCTTCTGTGGGTCCTCAGGGGTGCTGAGGGTCCTGGGGGTGCAGTGGGACCCATGGCGCAGCTCAGCTGGGTCAAGTTGGGAAGGAAGCCTCCGTCAGGACACGCATCACTTGCACCCCCGCCTCAGTGACCCCTGGGTATAGGGGCCTCCACGGTGCAGGACTGGGGGCCAGAGCCCACACCTGGACAACACCTCCCAGTTGGTCCCAAGTGTCCCCTCAGCAGCTGACACCTGCCTGCACAGGACACCCTCAGACCTTCTCCTGGGCCACCCACTCTTGCCGTTACCACCCTGACCTGCCAGCCACCTTTCATCATTCCCAAGAAGTCCAGGCACAGCAAAAGTCTATGCCTCCTTCCTTTAAAACTGAATGGTCAGGTGTGGTGGCTCACGCCTGTAATGCCAGCACTTTGGGAGGTTGAGGCAGGCAAATCATTTGAGGTCAGGAGTTCAAGACCGGCCTGGCCGACATGGCAAAACCCCATCTCTACTAAAAATACTAAAATTAGCCAGGCGTGGTGGTGTGTGCCTGGAATCCCAGCTACTCAGGAGGCTGGGGCATGAAAATCGCTTGAGCCCGGGAGATGGAGGCTGCTGTGAGCCACGGTCGCACCACTGCACTCTTTTTTTTTTTTCCCACCCAAAATCTCGTCCTGAATGGTACAGCCTGTGTCTCAAACAAACAAAAAACAAAAAGGTGAATGTCCAGGTCTTCTGTTCACAGAATGTGGAGACTATGAGCTTTCCCCATGCCCCTGGCTAAGTGCAACTGTGAACCCTGGACCTAGCACACGAAACATGCACAAGACAGACACTCGAACAGGCGGCGAGAAGGCGGCCCAAGGCGGGGAGAAGGCGGCCCGCTGGGCTCGGAACCTGGGGAATGGCATTCCGGGGAGCCCCGGGCTTGCTCTTTCCTCATAGATCCCTGACAGATGAAGAAGCTAGCAACACAGAAAGACTGCCGCGCCTACAAAAAAAGTCCCTGCAAAAGCCTGCTGTCTCTGGCCGGAGACCCAGGGAAGGAGCAGTATAACAGGACAAGAAATGTCTAGATGGGAACCACTCCAGCCAGTCACCAGGGGCCACACTGCACCTCCACCCACACCAGCAAAGGCCAGGTGGGGAGGCTGGACTCCACCTCTGCCAGGCTGCAATGATTCACCCCAAACCCTACAAAGGTGGTGTTGGGAAGCCATATATGCACACGTGTAAGGTCACTCCCAGAGCTGCCCACACACAGAGACACTCAGAACACAGCCGTATATGCACACGTGTAAGGTCACTCCCAGAGCTGCCCACACACAGA
>PVKV010038278.1:0-14058 GCA_004027835.1 Alouatta palliata
CCCTGCACTCGGCACCCACCCCTGCACTCGGCACCCGCCTCTGCGCTCGGCACCCGGCCCTGCGCTCGGCACCCACCCCTGCACTCGGTACCTAGCTCTGCACACAGCCCTCCGGACAGCCCCGGCTGATGCAACCCTGGCCGGCTCTGGCACCAGAAAAACCCACCCCCCAACCTACCCACCAATAACAGCCCGCCCTGTCTCCAGCCCACTCCCCCTCAGCCAATTAGAACACCCCGCCACTCCTTGCTCTCCCAAAGCTATAAAAACCCCTCGTTCCAGGAAGCCAGCGCGACTTCTCTGGTCCCCCTCCCTCGGATCACAGAACATAAATTGGCATTGAATTTTCCTAGGCTGGTCTCAGTTTTCTCATTTTAAACTCGGCGTCGGCAATATCCCTTACACAATGTGCTCGTAAATACCGAACCCCAAAGTGTTTGCAGAAAGTGATTTATTTAGGTAGAAAAAGAGAAAAAGGAGAGGAAGAGAGAAAGCCTGAGAGAGGGAGGAAGGGGACCCAAACATGGAGTCCGAAGGGGTGCGGAAGAAGGGGACCTTTAACCTGGGAGGAACCCCCACCTGCTCCAAGACGCCTGGCCAATGAGGGAGTTCCTTACAACTTCCACTGGAGTGACTGACTTTTGATTCTTCCCACGCCCGCGAAAATTCAAACAAAGACCGTTAACTCTCGCGGATGGAGAGAGACAGGAGGGGAGTATGCTGCTGGGAGGCTCTTGTCCTTAAAACTACGCCCCCTTGTGGACCCGGAAAGAGGACACCGTCCCTCAGTAACGCACAGACGCCCAGAGCTGGTCCCACTGCAGACGGTCTAATCTCACTCATGACCTAACTACATCCCCAAAGCCCCAGGTCCTCATACCGTGAACTTGCAGTCAGGATTTCAACATATTAATTTGTGGGGACCTAAATATTCGGTCAACTGCATTCAGAAGACTGTACTCATTAAAGCACGATGGAACACAGGAAACGTTTACCAGGTTATCTCAAAAAAAATTCCTGCAATAGCTCCACATAAGAAACGTGTGGGTACACACACACACACACACACACACACACACACACTTTTTTTTTTGAGATTGAGTTTCACTTGTCACCCAGGCTGGAGTGCAATCTTGGCTCACTGCAACCTCTGCCTCCCAGGTTCAAGTGATTCTCCTGCCTCAGCCTCCTGAGTAGCTGGGATTACAGGCACCCACCACCACGCCCGGCTAAATTTTTGTATTTTTAGTAGAGATGGGGTTTCACCATGTTGGCCAGGCTGGTCTTGAAAGCCTGATCTGAGGTGATCTGCCTACTTCCGCCTCCCAGAGTGCTGGGATTACAGGCATAAGCCACCATGCCCGGCCAGAACATGTATATTGGGCAAAGAAAGCAGAGAGCCCCTCTGTGACTCCTCAGTGCCCGGGCGTGGGAAGCGGCTGCCTGTCCCAGCCCCCACTCTGCCCGAGCTTCCCACCTGCCCCATCACCAGCCTCCCTGGGGCCCTGCCCTCTGCTGGGCACAGTGGGGCACCCGCTACTGTCCTAGGCTAAGCAGGCACCGGCAGGATGACTTGTAGACAACAGCCAACGTTTATTTAATGTGGGAATGCTTACAATAAATAAAGCAGAGGGGTAAAGAGAAGCAGAAAAGTACCTCGAGGACAAACCCCAAACCCAACAGAAAACCCAGCCCCTGGCTGCTTCTGTATGCTCCGGACTCTGGGTCCCTCCTGCTCCTCCCAGGGTAAGGGGACTACGAGGCTGGTGGCCAGAAGTGTATATCTGCAAGCAGCAGCTGGGACCCTGGGTCCTCAGGGGCCACCAGAGACCAGGGAAGCCTTTGCAAGGGCAAAATCCAATGGCGACAGGCCCATGAAAGCTTCAAGTCACAACGTGGGCCTGCAGATGACATTTCTGGCTCTGCTCTCTCCTCCAGGCCCACACACCTGCTCAACAGGCATCTGTGCCCGGGCACCTCCCAGAAGCCCGTCTATTCTGGGACATCTACTCTTGGTTCCCATCTTTACTGGCTCCTCTCACCATCTCTCTGAAAACTCTTATTAGGGCTGCCCCCTAATTGTTCTGAAGCAGCCCCACGCAGGACTGACGGGCTCTCAACCACTGTGGGGCCACAGACAGGCATGGGCCGGCTCCCATCCCAGCTGCTTCCCCGTGCATCTTCAGAGGTGGGGTACACAGGACTTTTGGGGGTTGGCCAGGCTGCAGGAACTGTGCAGCTTAGGCGGACCCTGGATTCTGCAAGCTCCGGGGGAGCTTTTGCAGCTTCTGGAACCACAGGCCAGAGCCGCGGGACCATGGGTTCCCAGCTTTGGTGAGGGCTGTTGGCACTAAGTGGCAACCGGTGGCTGGAAGGGTCTTCTGGGGAGGGCAAGTCTGCCCCACACCCTCCGACGGGTTCCAGGAGTGCTAGAATTGGGGTTCTCCCACACAGGCTCAGAAAGGCACTAGGAGTTCCTTCCCTTATTCAAAGGACACACTCCCTCCTCCCAGGTCCTCCAAGTGGCCAGAACACTCCGTGGCCTGGAGGGCAGGAGAGGTGACGGGACTCCTCCGGGAGTCACTGGGGAGCCAGGGCATCCCCTGACCCACCTTTCAGCTGGCAGATGGTCATCGGGGTCGGGCTGCTGGACAGGGGCGAGAAGAGAGGCCGCAGCGTCCCCGAGAAGGGGATCTCGGGGAAGGCGAAGAGCAGCGACCCGTCAGTGGCGCTGTAGAAGGACAGATGTCCGACCTCATAGTCCAGAAAGATCCCCACGCGCTTGGGCGGGTCCCGGAGTGGAGCCAAGGCCCGTTCGGGGGAGTTGTAGTAGCTCCCCAGGAAGACCAGGATCCAGAAGCCGTTGCCCGCGGACAGCTCGCCCTTCTCCTTCCGGTTCACGTTCTCCCTGCAGACGCCCAGGGCCCAGCTGCTGCGGTCCCCCACCTCCACCTCCCAGTAGTGGCGGCCTGAGGTGAAGCGCTCCCGGCCCAGCACGCAGGGGCCAGGGTCGAAGCGCTCCGGGCTGTCTGGCAGGGCCTGGCGCAGGTCCCCACGCTGCACGCTCCGCCTGTCTTCAGACAGGACCAGCTCAGGGTTGGCGGTGTCCGGGTCCAAAGTCATGTCCCCTGCAGAGAGAGGCCTAAGGTCACCCAGGCACAGCCACGGGCAAGCTGGGGCCACCTGCCCAGGTCCTGGGTGTGTGGGTAGGATCCTCCTAGCCGGGTGGCCTTGGCTGTCTGCCCCAGGGTCCTCTAGCCTCACGACTTCCTGGAGTAACTTATTCTCCAAGGGAACGTCCCCTCCCCAGAAAAAAAACCACCTAACCACGTCCAGTTGCAACTTACAATGTCCTAGAAATTGGCCCATGTTTTGCCTTCAGATGTCAAGAGGAAATCTTGGTTGCTTTTTTTTTTGAGATGGAGTTTCATTCTTGTTGCCCAGGCTGGAGTGCAGTGGTGCGATCTTGGCTCACCACAACCTCTGCCTCCCGGGTTCAAGCCATTCTCCTGCCTCAAACTCCCGAGTAGCTGGGATTACAGGCATGCGCTACCACACCCAGCTAATTTTGTATATTTTTGGTAGAGATGGCGTTTGCCCACTTTGGTTAGGCTGGTCTCGAACTCCCGACCTCAGGTGATCTGCCCGTCTCAGCCTCAGCCTCCAAAGTGCTGGAATTACAGGTGTGAGCCACTGCACCTGGCTGGTTGCTTTCTTTTGTTTTTTGTTTTGTTTTTTTTAAAGAGGCACAGTCTTGCTCTGTGACCCCAGGCTGCAGTGCAGTGGTGAAATCATGGCTCACTGCAGCCTTGACCTCCTGTGCTCCAACGATCCTCCTGCCTCAGCCTCCCCAGTTGCTGGGATTACAGGTGTGTGCCACCAAGGCGGGCTCAGTTTTTAGTTTTTTATTTGTAGAGATGGGAGTCTTGCTCTGTTTCCTAGGCTGGTCTTGAACTGCCGGCCTCAAGCAATCCTCCCGCCTGAGCCTCTCAAAGCACTGGGATTACAGATGTGAGCCACTGCACCCAGCCCCTGTTCTTTCTTTCAATCCCCAAATGAAGGGCATGAATGAGGGTGGCTGTCCAACCCTGACCACTCCCAGATTTCAGGTCTCTCCACCTCTGGAGGCCTGCACACAGCTCCCACGACAGGCTCCAGATGCCAGCAAGGGCTGAGGACAGGACTTCCTCTGGGCGACTGGGATACAAGAAACAGATTTGGGTTTTGTCCCCAATTCCTGGCATGGAGCTCATAGAACCCTGGGAATTTCCCGAGTGACAGGAGCACCTCGTGTTTTCCTAAGATGCCCCTTTCCATCACACCTGAGGAGGTGACGCCACTACAGTGGCTGAGGTGGGGACCCGAGAAAGCCCAGCAGGGGGCCAGCCACCAGAAGGACCAGTCCTATGAGCAGAGGGCGGGAACCCTGAGCCCTTGCTGAGCCCCAGCCCCCAACCTCAGGAAGGGGAAAGGGGCCTGAGGCTGAGCCCCATCACAGTGACAATGATTTAATCAATCCCAACCCTGTCACGGACCCTCCATGAAGACACCGGAACAGTTCTTGGGGCTCTGGGAGCTTCCGGGCTGGTGAACACACGGAGGTGCCGGGAGGCTCTGTGCCCCTTCCCGAGGGCTGTCCTTCACAATAAACCCACCACAGTAAGTAAAATGCTCTCCCAAGTTCCGCGGGCTGTGCCAGCCAGTGCTCACACCTGTGGAGGGGCCGGGGGCGCAGAAGCAGGGGCAGCCCCGGGAAGCTGTGACGGGCATCTGAAGGGGCAATCCCGTGGGACTGAGCCCTTACTCTTCAGGGTCTCTGGTGAGAGCGTCGGCAATCCCATTCAATGCGGAACGGAAGCCTTGGACACCCACTTAGTGCCCAGGAAGTTGAAGAACCGTTAGGTGTGAAAACACCCACACAACTGACACCAGAAGTGTGAGCCGAGGACATTCTCCCAACAACCCACCACCACGACACTGTGAGTCTGGAGCTGGCAGCGGCAGGGCACAGAACATGTGGCTGGTTGCCCAGGTCCTTGGGGCATCTTCCCACCTGGGGCCTCCACACCCACCTCGAAATCTCTGCAGTGTCTCCACCAGTCCCGGGACCCTGCACACGGTCCTCAGCTCCATGGGCACAACTTCTGGGGGCTGCAGCTTCACATCCTGGACCCTAGAGGGGACAGCCCAGGTGTTATCCCCATGGCCAACAGAACAGCCAGGCCCCCACCCCACTCCCTCCCGCCCTCCCCGAGAGGCTGGGCTCATACCTGCGCAGGGCGTCCTTGATGTCCTATGTGGGGAGGAAACAGCACGCTCAGTGTCAGTGACCATTACCTGCTCCCGGAGCGCACCCCCGCCCCAGGAGCCCCACGTTTGAGCCTCTGGCAGCAAAAAACACACAGCCAGAAACTACCCGCAGCAAGGCTGAGTCATAGGAATGCTGGAGGAGGCTCGGGCACGCGTGCCAGGAGGCCATCACCAACAGGCGCACCCAGCCCTGCTGACCAAGCCCCACTTCTGCCTGACACTTGGACGCAGGGCATCTGGCTGTTGGCTCACTACCCAGAGCCCCAAGGGGGCACCCCAGGTGCCAAGGCAGGACAGGCACGCATCCCAGCCTCCAGCTAGGGGCACCTCCACCCCAGCCGGAGCCCAGCCCCAAGGCTGCACTGCTCCCTACCCCAGCTCTGCCGGCCTGCGGGTTCCCTGCACCGCCCATGCCCTGGATGCCTCCTTCCCGTGTCGCCACCTGATCCGTGACAGCATCTGACTCCGTGTTAGGGCCCGAGCTGTGTCCACCCCACCAAATCTGTACGTTGAAGCTGGAAACTTCAGGACCTTAGAACTTCACCATTGGGAAAACCAGCCTTTAAAGAGGAAATGATAGTAAAACGAGGCCATCAGGGTGGCTGTAATCCAACAGAACTTATGTTTCATAAGAAGGGGCGACCAGGGCACAGACACCCCCAGAGGGCCGACCCTGTGAGGACACGGGAAGAGACGGCGCCTACAGGCCCAGAGAGGCCTCAGGAGGAACCGGCCTTGACCTCAGCTTTCCAGCGTCCAGGACTGGGAGATAATCAGTCTCAGATGGGGACGCCCCCTGGCTGGTGACAGCCCCGGTGGCAGCCGGGGCTGGCACGACACACCCAGGAACTGGAACATCAGCTCCTGGGAGGCACGGTCCTGCGTCTCTTACGACAGTCTTCAGTGCACTGCGGGGATTTAACCCACACTGTCACACAGATGACCCCACACCCTGTTCATTCTGACACGTGTCGTGCCAGCTACCGGGCCGGGTGCAGAGGTGAGTCAGACACATGCCCCGACAAGGTTTCCTTGCAACAGGAGAAAGGGCAAAGGAAGCTCTCCACACATACAAGTAGTTAATTCTGTCTACAACATTGTGTTGAAAACAACACACTCTAGGCCCCCCAAAATTTTATTTTATTATTATTATTATTATTTTGAGATAGAGTCTCACTCTGTCACCAGACTGGAGTGCAGTGGCACGATCTCAGCTCACTGCAACCTCTGCCACCCGGGTTCAAGCGATTCTTCTGCCTCAGCCTCCCGAGTAGCTGGGACTACAGGTGCGCACTACTACATCAGGCTAATTTTTGTTTTTTTAGTAGAGATGGGGTTTCACCAAGCAGGCCAGCACTTTGGGAGGCCGAGGAAGGCAGAATCACTTGAGTCCAGGAGTTTAACACCAGGCTGACCAACATGATGAAACCCCATCTCTAAAAAAATTTTTTTTTAATTAGCTGGACTTGGTGGTGCGTGCCTGTAGTCCCAGCTACTCGGGAGGCTGAGACAGAAGAATCGCTTGAACCCGGGTCCCAGCTACTCAGGAGGCGGGAGGGTTGCTGGCGCCCAGGACGTCGAGGCCGCAGTGGGTCAGAATCATGCCACTACACTCCAGTCTGGGCGACAGAATGAGACCTGTCTCAAGAAATAATTCATAAATAAATGAATAAAGAGGAGACTCCTGGCAGAGTTCTGAAGCCCGAGGAGAGTTTGCTGGTAGACGCGGGGAGTGTGCGGGATGAGGGAGGGGCGGGCACAGGGCAGCTGGGAGCAGCGCCACCTTGGCTACTCTACCTGGGGGGGCCCACCCTGGGGTCATCTGGAAACAGGCAGTGGCTGTCACATGGCCGGGGGCAGGGCGGCAGGAGAGGGGCGTGGGGGTGGAGGACAACCTTGGCCTCCAGGAGGGGGACGGTTTCTGCACAGCACAGGGGCAGCACTGGTGAACAAAACCACTCCACGGCTACAAGCAGGGCCTGCCAGAAGCCAGGACCCAGGGTCCACAGCAGCCAGCGCCCCAGCGAGCGGACTCCGGGAGCCACTCAAGCCCTTTCCTCCACCATGCAAGCCTTGTCCGGAGGGCCTGGGTGCTAGGAACACGGGCAGAGGCCCCCAACCCAACTGGTGGCCAAGGGTACAAACCCACCCACCTCTCCCTCTCAGACCGGCGCACAGCCCACGCCAACACAGAGCCCTGGGGCTGCTCTCCTGTGACCCCCATGTGGGGACCCCACCACACACACGCCAGGGCAGCTCTGGGCCGGCAGGCTGGGGGGACAGGAGGGACCTCCCTGAAGCCTTGTAGCCAGGCCAAACCTGGGCAGGGACCTTGGCCAAGGCACAGACAGGCAGGCCACTCAGCAGGGTGAATGCAGGCGGGCGTATGAGACCCAAGACCCACCCACAGGCCACAGCGCTGCAGCCAGAAGCCCAGATCCCTCTTCACACAAACTCTGTGGGTCCCCGTTTCCAGGTCAACCCCTTCCTTCTAAACCCTCCCTAGCTTCTCTGACACCTGCTCTCCCTGCCTCCTTGACGGCACCTCCTCAGTCCCCTGAGTACCTCCGCGCCCCACAATTTACGGACGATGGGACCCTCTCCTTATTACTCAGTCTTCCCACAGACCCTGGCCAAGCGTCCCTCTCTCTTCCCAGGCTCAAAGCCAGTTAATGTCCAAGCGGGTGCACGTGGAGTGGAGGGCGGACGCTGCACACTCGGAGGTGGGAGGTGGGGGAGCTGCCTGGGTACAGCGTGCAGCTTCCGGTGACGGTTACACTCCGGCTGCACTCGCACCCCTTAAATCCACAAAAATAATTAAAACACAAAAACATATACAGAAAACAACTCATGACGGAAATGAAAAACGAACCCAGGAGGCTGGTCTGACGTTCTCCTCGCCCAGAGGCTGGTGGCGGGTCATCTCCTGTGCAAAGCTGCCCAGCCACATCTGCAGCGTTGTGGGCTCCACCTGGGTCCCGCAGCCCTGTCCCACCACTGCCGAATTCACTCAGACGGCCTCTCTCCTCTGGAGGAGCGGGAACCATTTCTCTGTGAATCTTGGGGCCCCTTGGGTCTACACATGCTGGGTGCAGAATACGTTCTCCGTTTTGTGGGATAAATGTCTGGCTGAACCCCACAGGAGGACGACAGCAGACATCCCCAGCCCACACGGGGCCTCTCGGCACAGGAGTGCCCTCAGAGCACACTTGCCGAGCGGGGAGAGCTGACACCAGGCCAGAGGGCAGGGCATCCGCTGGTTCTGGTTTGGGGCCGCACCAAGGGAGGCCTAGGCCCAGGAGGACCGGCTCGGGGAGTGGAGCCCACACGTGGGGAAGGAGTCTCCCGGAAGCAGAGGAGGACGAAACCCCTCATGATGGAGATGCACAGGGTGTGTGGTGGGGACAGAGAGAAGCGCAAGGACTTCCTGCTGGAGACGGCTGTGGGAGGCCTACGGGAGGCCCCAGGTAGTCCCCGGCAGGGAGGGCAGGTCAGAGCCCGTGGGAAGCAGGGTCAGCAGCACCAGCTTGTACGTCCTGCCCCAGGCGGGCCGGTGAGCACACACCCACTCTCGGCTGTGCCCAGAGGGAGCGGCGATCGCTGTCAGGCTAAGACGGCGTGACCTTACGTAAGCACTTCAGAGATGCCACCTGTGTACGTCTACAGAGGAAAATCGATTGTACCTTTCTCAGCACATGGGTTTTGGGGGTGGGATGGGTGGGACGTCTGTCCTGCTGCTGACTCAGCGTTTCAAAGGCAAGAGCCGGGCACATCCAGCCAGGCCATTCACATCTCCACCCAGACAACCTCCACTCTCGCTTCTTACGCCTTCTGGTTCTCCCTCCTGCGGCAGGGCCAGGCCCAGCCCAAGCGGCCCCCGCCCAGCTCACCTGCAGCAGCCCCAGCGCAGGCAGCTGGCAGCGGCCCTCCAGCTCGGCGATGAGCTCAGCCAGGTGAGCGCTCTGCTGGCCCAGGCGGGCCGCGCCCTCCCGCAGACGGGGCAGCACCTCCAGCTCCTCCTCCTCCAGCCTCTGCAGCAGCTGCTGCTCCTCCTCGGCCAGCAAGCGGCGAAGACGCTCGAACTCACCCAGCACGTTCTGCCGCTGGCTTTCCACCATCTTCTGCAGGGACCAGAGAGGACAGCTAAGGCCAGACCCCAAACCCACTGTGGCACCTCCCAAACCCCAAATCCACCACTCAGGGACAGTCAAATCCTATTTTACCACAAGATGAAACCTGCCAGACCCCAACTCTAAACCCCAGGGCCGGCTAGATCCCAAACCATCTAGTCCTCCCCAACTTCCAAACCCAGCCCTTGCTTTGGCAGAATCCTGTATCTACACCTGGGGCCAGCTGGACCCCGAATCTACCACCCAGGGTCCCTCCTGACCTCCAAATTCTCCCCTGGGGCTGCCCAGACCCCAAATCTACTCCTAGGGATGGCTGAATCCCATCATCTACCAACTAATCACTCAAAGCCTCCAAATTCACCTCCAGGTCCACCTCAGAGTTGCCACCTAGGCATGCTGGGATCACAGGGTGGGGCCCTTGGGGTGTGGTAGTCCATGCCCGCCTGAGGCCAGCAGGCCCAGCCCTCAGTGGGCTCGGGGGGGCCAGGCTGAAGCAGTAACTGGTCTGGGGCGCTGAGGTCAAGTGTGCCGGCCAGCATCGCCCCCGGGGTCCCTTGTGCAGGACCCTCACCCCCTGCCCCGCCACCCGGGACCCTGGGAGCCCTGGCACCTGCCTGCCACAAGGCGCAGGTCTCATCCGCCTGGGCTTGGAACAGCAGCGCATCCTGCATCTGCTTCCGGAGGTGCTCCAGCGACTTTTCCAGCTTCACCTGTGGGAGAGCCCAGGCAGGGCCATGAGACCCCAGTCCCTGGTCACAGAAGCCTACCCTTTTGCACCTGACCCCCTGTCCCAAGTTCCTCTTCAGAGACAATGGGGACAAAGTGAAATCTGCCCAGAGCATGAGTGAGCTCGATGTCCTCCAATGAGCGTGTGCCCTCGTGGTGGGTGGGTAGGACCACCTCTTGCCAGAGGCTGACAGCCCCAGCCGGCCGCATTCTTTCCTTTTTCTCATATGGGGCATCTTTCTAGTTCTTGATCTTGCTGCCCTACCCCAGGCCTCTTCCCGCTTTGCAGAGCTGCCTCAGGGGCTCTGACTGCTCACCCCACCTGCCCCCAAGCTGGTACCGAGCTCTCCTGTTCCTAAGCCGGAGCCTCTTCCTCCTCACCTGCCAGCTCACACAAGGGCCTGGGCCAAGCCTACACTGGGGTCCAAAAATTCTGCCCCCCGGCCCCCCCAAATTCACAGGTTGAAATCCCAACCCCCAGGGAGATGATGTAGGAGGCAGGGCCTTTGGGAGGTGATTAGATCAGGAGGGCAGAGCCACCTGGATGGAATTAGTGTTCTTATAAAGGAACCCTCAATGCTTTCGCCATTGAAGCCACAGTGAGAAGGCGCCCTCATCACACACTGAACCTGGAAGGACTTGATCTTGGACTTCCAGCCTCCAGAGCTGCAAGGTGGACACATCTGCCACGTGCAGGCCATGGTGTTTTGGTAGGACCATCGGCGTGGACAGACGCCTGGCTGCCCGCCCCATCTTTCCTCCAAGCCACTCGGGACCTTGTGCATTTTCAGCTTCACCCGCTGTCACTGTAACAAGCCCCAGGCCCGGCGCACCTGCATTCTGCCTTCTCGGTCCTCAATTCTCATTCCCACGGTTCTCCAAGCCGTGTGTACCAGGAAGCAGTGAGAATCCTATACACAAGCCCGCTGTACCTCGTGTGCTTGGGGTGCCAGCAACCCACTCCTAAGAAGGGTCTGTGCACTTCCATGCCATCCCCGTCTGACAGCCTCATCAGCAACGGGCCTTGTGCTGGCCACACCTCTTGGCTCCTCAGCCACCCCGAGGCTTGGCTGTCACCTCTCTATCCATGCTCTGGAAGGACGGAGGTGCTGGGAGGGTCCAGAAGTCTGCCCAGGTAGCAGCGCCAGGACGTGAGTTCAGCTGTCTGGCTCTGGGTGCTCACTTTGGTTCAACACCTGACCTCACAATCTGCAGATTCGACGAGACTGCCCGGCACCTCTGGAGCACCAACAACATGTCCATCTGCTTGTTGTCTCTGCCTGGGCTCAGCTCCCCGGGAGCTACAAGAACCCCAGATGGGGGTCCCTGTCCCCAGGCCTCCCTCCTCACTGCTGCCAGCCTGCCACAGAAAACTCAGGCCTGGCCCCTGGAACCCAAGCCCACCTCAGACACTTGGCCCAGCACCCCTCAACTTCTCCTTCGATGCTGCAGTCCCTCTGTGATATTTTGTTTTCTTTTTTTTTTTTTTGAGATGGAGTCTCACTCTGTCCCTCAGGCTGGAGTACAGGGGTGCAATCTTGGCTGACTGCAACCTCCACTTACTGAATTCAAGCGATTCTCCTGCCTCAGCCTCTCAAGTAGCTGGGATTACAGGTGCCCATCACCACACCCAGCTAAGTTTTGTATTTTTAGTAGAGATGGGGTTTCACCATGTTGGCCAGGGTGGTCTTGAACTCCTGACCTCAGGTGATCCACCCACCTCAGCCTCCCAAAGTGCTGGGATTACAGGTGTGAGCCGCTGCGCCCAGCCAACATTTTCAGGTTTCAACACTAAGGTTACAAACAGCATTTGAACAGATGGAATGGGCTGTAAAGCAGCACAATGCACCCAGCATGACAAGATCTTGCATTTCAGGTACACACATCTTTGTGTGTCTTGCCAGATGAGAACGGAAGCCTCTTACCCTGCATGTAGTCAGAACTGGGATGCTGGGGCTTGGTGCGGGCCTGGGATCTTCCCTGGCCTCCTCCTTCCAGTGGCAAACCCCCTCCCCCTACAAGGACCACCTGATACACAAACCCAGAGAGAACCAGGGGCCATGTTCTCTTTCCCATGTGCTGCTCCCTGCAACTGGAACTTGCTGGGACTTTCCTGTTTACCACCTGGGGGCAACCCAGCCTGGGGCTTGTTCAGCTGTCATTACTGCAGGTCAGTGCCAGGCAAGGAGTAAACTTGTCATGCAGCTCATGGGCCCCAGCTCTGGCAGTGGACACACAGCCCCATGGGGAGGACTGAGCTTTCTAGGGCCACGGGGCAGGTAAAAGCAGTTTGTTGCGGTTAACATCACACAGGCCCTAAAGCAGTGGAGAGGAACAGGACATGTCATCCCCCAATATGCCGCTGTGGTATGAGGATGATTCTAAGTAAAAGCAGGTACAGAAGAGCTCTCTGCACTCCTGTCTGCCTAAAAGGAGGGTATTCATTCCCCATGAGAAAGGCAAGCCCTCTACCAGGAAGAGGAGGGCACTCTAATCCCGGGAGATGAGATGCCTAAACAGACCTTACTACAATGACCGTTACCTTGTGCTGGTTCTTCCTTCTATTTCCTAGTCACTTTCCCACTGTTTATCGGCCCTAGAAGCCCAATCTCCTTTTTCTGTGTCCAGTCACTTCTCCACAATTTACAGTCCTTTGCTGAAATGGTACAAATATAACCCCCAGAATCTAAGAGCTCCTCTTTGCTTCTTTTCTATAAAATTATTGTGCAATAAAACTTAAAATATTAATAAAATTGTATGCTTTCTTTTCCTGTTGATCTGTCTTATGCCAGTTTAATTTGCAGCCCCCAGCCCCTGAACCTAACAGGGTAGAGGGAACATTTTTTCTTCACCTACAAAAGAAAGGGCTGTTATCCCATGAAACTTTATCGGGTCAACTCTGTAGAACTACTGGGCACACTCTGCACCCATTGGGGTAATTGGTGTCAGAAGGGTAATCCTGCTGGGCTAATATGTCTGAGGTATAGACATTCCTGCACAGATAAAGAAAACAACACCCACAGGAAACTGTGTCTAGACAAGCCCAGGGATATGGCTCTAAGCCACTTTTCTGCTAAAATCCAGAGCAGAAGGGGACAGACTGACTCAGAACTGATTCTAACACTGGCTTAACTGCCAGTCTGGCACACACAGGTGACCGTGATGCCACACACAAGGTACAATCAAGGAAGCTCCAAAGATGCTGCCATCTGCCCCACACTTGGGCTCTCAGGAGCACATCACAGCAGGCAGCGAAGAAGGTAACAGTGGGAGGGAGGGCAGGGCAGGGGAGCGTGTGTCCCAGGCCCTGAAACTCCGGGTTTGGGTTTTAAGCAACAAGACAAGGAGAGAGAAGGCGGGCTGGGCCCTGGCATCTCACATAGCAGAGGCGGCTCCCAGTACCCCACCCAGAAAGGCAGGGTGGCCTGGAGGGAAGGTGAGAGGAGATGACTCTGCCCCACTCAACCTGCCCAGCCACCACCTCCAAGGTTCTCCCACGTTCCTCTGATCCCGGCCCCTTCCTGGCCAGTGCACGCTCACAGGGCACGCTCACACAGTGCACGCTCAGAGTGTACGCTCACAAAGTGTATGCCCACATAGTGCATGCTCATAGTGTACACTCATATAGTGCATGCTCAGTGTACGCTCACAGTGCACACTCAGTGTACACTCATACAGTGCATGCTCAGTGTACACTCATATACTGCATGCTCCGTGTACGCTCACAGTGCACACTCAGTGTACACTCATACAGTGCATGCTCAGTGTACACTCATATACTGCATGCTCCGTGTACGCTCACAGTGCACACTCAGTGTACACTCATATACTGCATGCTCCGTGTACACTCACAGTGCACACTCAGTGTACACTCATATAGTGCATGCTCAGT
>PVKV010038279.1:0-14085 GCA_004027835.1 Alouatta palliata
TTTTTTTTTTTTTTTTTTTTTGAGGCAGAGTCTCCTTTATCACTCAGGCTGGAGTGCGGTGGTGCAATCTTGGCTCACTACAACCTCTGTCTCCTGGGTTCAAGCGATTATCCTGCCTCAGCCCCCTGAGTAGCTGGGACTACAGGCACCCGCCACCACACCCAGCTAATTTTTGTATTTTTAGTAGAGACCGGGTTTCACCATGTTGGCCATGCTGGTCTAGAACTCTTGACCCTGTGATCCGCCCACCTCAGCCTCCCAAAGTGCTGTGATTACAGGCTTGAGCCACCGCCCAGTCTTTTTTTTTTTTTTTTGGTACAAATATTTGTATTTTTTTGTTTGTTTGTTTGTTTTGTTTTTTGAGACAGGGTCTCTGTCACCCAGGCTGGAATGCAGTGGCTCCATCATGGCTCACTGCAGCCCTGACCTCCTGGGCTCAACTGATCCTCCCACCTTAGCCTCTGAGTAGCTGGGACTACAGGCATGCACCATCATGCCTCCCTATTAATTTTATTTTTTGTAGAGACCAGGGTCTCACTTTTTTGCCCAGGCTGGTTTTGATCTCTTGGGCTGAGTCAATCCTCCTGGGATTACAGACCTCAGCCACTGTACCCTGGGGGTTTTTCATTAAAAAAAAAAAAAAACAAACAAAAAAAACCCCTTTTTTTTTTTTTTTTAAAGATGGGGTTTCACCATGATGGCTAGGCTGGTCTTGAACTCCTGACCTCAGGTGATCCACCTACCTCAGCCTCCCAAAGTGTTAGGATTACAGGTGTGAGCCACCCCGCCCAGCAAAAAAAAAAAAAAAAAAAACCCTTCTTAATGAGGAGATATTATGTGCTAGTCACCATGCAAAGTGTTTTATTGTGTTGGGGTGCTTTTCTCTTTACTTGGAATGCCCTCCTTTCCCTTCCAGTCTTGTGAACGTTTGATATATTTTTCAAGGGTAAAAATGGACAGGAACTCTTGCCTCTAGGCAAAATTAGGTGTACTATACTTCTTTGCTTCCTTAGTTCTCTGTACTGACCTCTGGGCACTTGCAGCTTTAATTCGTTTCTATTTACTATTTTGTTTGCTCCTCTGAGACTATGAGTTCCCTTAGGGCAGCAATTTAATCTTTCCCTTGCTTCCCTATACTTTAAATGGCTGAATGGATGAGAGAGTGAATGATTGTCTTTGTCCTAAATGAATTTTAGGAGATAGTTATCCTTACTCTTTTACAGATAAGGAAGTTCAGGCTCAAAGAGGCTAAGTAACTTTGCCTAAGGTCACATAAGTAGTAACTGAGGATGCTGCAAAGATTCAAATCAGTCTCTCTACTGGATCATACTACCAAAAAAGAGTAACAGCTAGTACATTTTAGAGCCTGAATAATCCCGGCCCTCATACTTCAAAGTACCCTGCTTATCTCTGTAGTACACTTACATTGGTATAAGGCTTTGCTGTGTTTTTCAAAATCCGTTTTGTTTTCTGGCCCTAAAGAGCAAAAGATTAAATGACTAACTTTTGTATCTGCCTATTCCATCCTCTGCTAAAAAAAAAAAAAAAAAAAAAAAATACCGCCAGGCAAAATAGCACATTTTACTTTTTAAGCATGTAATCCCAGTTTGCTTCTTCATTTAACTTCTGTAGCCATGGTCTTGCAAAACAAGTATTCTCTGTGTATTTGTTTTTTAGAGTTACTTGTCTGATACTATTATTTTTAAAAGCCAGGGTAAACAAATGTTTCTGGAGTCTGAAAATTAGTATTTCGAATGTAGCTCCTGGTGCAGTCCTGGCCTCCTGAAATTTGCTGTCTTTTACATTTTATTCTGTGCCCAGCTGGATTTCTTTTAACTAATTATGATGAATAGTATCATCTCAGTGAGTTCTCTGGTCTT
Organism: Alouatta palliata; assembly: GCA_004027835.1. Classification (NCBI taxonomy): domain Eukaryota; kingdom Metazoa; phylum Chordata; class Mammalia; order Primates; family Atelidae; genus Alouatta; species Alouatta palliata. The sequence continues at coordinate 1,881 of PVKV010038279.1, forward strand.
CTCCGTTGTTATAATGATCCTGAAATGTGATAATTCAGTTATGAAATTTGCTCTTTAGGTCAGCCAATCTGTCAAGAAGGTTTATAATTTAGGGTTAAGTTGATGTCTTTCAGTTTATTCAGATTTACAGTTTTCATTGCTTTGTACCTTTGTGTTAATGATCTCTATCCTTAAAATGTTTCAACTGCCTTAAGTGGACAGTAGTAGAAAGAGCAGTGGGCAGAGAAATCCAGATTCCTGTCTGTTTCATTTTAGTACTTCTGAATCTGTTTTTCCTTCTTTTTTTTTTTTTTTTTTTTAATTTAACAAGATGGGATTTTTTTTAACAAGATGGCCAGGCTGGTCTTGAACTCCTGACCTCAGGTGATCCACCCACCTGGGCCTCCCAAAGTGCTAGGATTATAGGCGTGAGCCACCGTGCCCAGCTGTTTTCCCTTCTTTAAGGTGTGAGGTTAGGTTGATTATACATAGGAATCTTTCCATTTCAGAGACTCTATAATTTAACTTAGAGCTGTTTTACAGAATAAAACAGAAGTTTGAATTATACCCTTAAAAAAAAAAACCTTTTTGGTAGAGATGGAGGTCTCACTATGTTGCCTAGGCTGGTCTGGAACTCCTGGCCTTAAGCGATCGTCCCACCTCTGTCTCCCAAGCGCTGAGATAATAGGCGTGAGCCACCATACCCGGCCTCGTATTATAGTCATTTTTTCTGGTATTACATACTTAAACTTTGATTATAAATAATTTATTTCTTCTCCATATCTCAGAGTACTTAACTGTTAGAGTTGGCTATTACATTCCAGAGAGATAAATGTAGTTAAAAGACTGAAATTAGAATGTTTGAGCTTTAAACAAAAAGAGTGGTTTATAATATTAAGCCATGAATTTTGTAGACTATTATATAACAATATAGATTTATTTTAAAATGTAAAAAAATTTATTCAGGGTAGGTAAGAGTTCTTATGTCTGAAAAGATCACCTTTAAAAAGTTCCAGCTTCAATCAAAAGCAAATGAATTCAAGTAAGCAGTTAACTACCCTTATGAGACCTGAAGTTTGATTTAGAAGAAACTTTTTTTTTTTTGAGATGGCGTTTCGCTCTTGTTGCCTAGGCTGGAGTTCAATGGCGTGATCTCTGCTCACTGCAACTTCCGCCTCCCAGGTTTGAGTGATTCTCCTGCCTCTCAGCCTCCCAAGTAGCTGGGATTACAGGCATGCACCACCAGGCCCAGATAATTTTGTATTTTTAGTAGAGATGGGGTTTCTCCATGTTGGTCAGGCTGGTATTGAACTCCCGACCTCAAAGTGCTGGGATTACAGGTGTGAGTCACCACGCCTGGCCAGAAACTTTAAGAACTACACCAATACAGTTTTGGAAGCTTGATAATATTGTTTGAAGGAGAAGCTAGCATGTTGAAACTCAAGATTGTTATTGCCATTATTTTGACAGATTCTGTTTCTCTAGTACTGTGTTATAATCAAATTTGTATTGATTTTATAAAAAAAGAACTTTTTCAATGTGACTGCTTAGAAATCGAGCAATTTTCTATTATATAGAGTGAAAATCAAACTTGTTTATCGTACAAGTCTTTAAAAGGGGGATGTTAGGAGTAAATTGTATTTACTGAATATATAGAACTCATTTATAACCCTTAATGATTCTGTATTTTTGAATTATTACTGAGTAATTGATAAAACTTTTAATATAATTAGCTGAAAAGCAGACATCATTGTTTCTATGAAATGAAATAGCCGGGTAGCTTAAGATGTCAGTTTAAGATGTAACTCCAACAAATTTTCTTTCTATAGGAGGGTAACTCTAAAAATTTTAATTATAGAACTCCCATTTTCTGGATTGTATATGCTAAATATGTTGTATTTCTAGGGTAGTTATTGAAGTTTTTATGTAACAACTGAATAAATCTTGAGTTGGTCCAGAGGATGAAGAAAGAATTACCAGTAAAGACGTAAACTGCTGGCCGGGCGCGGTGGCTCACGCCTGTAATCCCAGCACTTTGGGAGGCCGAGGCGGGCGGATCACGAGATCAAGAGATCGAGACCATCCTGGCCAACATGGTGAAACCCGGTCTCTGCTAAAAATACAAAAAGCAGCTGGGCGTGGTGGCGCGCGCCTGTAGTCCCAGCTACTCGAGACTGAGGCAGGAGAATTGCTTGAACCCGGGAGACGGAGTTTGCAGTGAGCTGAGATCGTGCCACTGCACCCCACCCTGGCGCACAGTGAGACTCTGACTCAAAAAAAAAAAAAAAAAAAAAAGATGTAAACTGCTACTCTATGTGAATCCCCTCTTTACAGCATTTACTTGATGAAAAAATAATGGCTGATAACAGAAGCCCGGTTTATCCAAGACAGTTTTGGGAAAAAAGGCATAAGCTGTACCTTAACTTTTTTAAAAAATTTGATTATTTATTTATTTATTTGAGACAGAGTCTCGCTCTTTCGCCAGGCGCCAGGCTGGAGTGCAGTGGCGCGGTCTCGGCTTACTGCAACCACTGCCTCCTGGCTTCAAGCAATTCTCCCACCTCAGCCTCCCAAGTAGCTGGGACTACAGCCATGCGCCACCACTCCCAGCTAATTTTTGTATTTTAGCAGAGACGGGGTTTCACTGTGTTGGCCAGGATGATCTTCATCTCTTGACCTTGTGATCCGCCCGCCTCGGCCTCCCAAAGTGCTGGGATTACAGGCCTGAGCCACCGCGCCCGATCTCTTAAGACCTTTTTTCTATATATATATATATTTTTTTTTTTTTTTTTTTTTTTTTTTTTTTTTTTTTTTTTTTTTTTTTTTTTTGAGTTGGAGTCTCACTCTATTGCCCAGGCTGGAGTGCAGTGGCACGATTTCAGCTCACTGCAACCTCTGCCTCCTGTGTTCAAGCAATTCTCTGCCTCAGTCTTCTGAGTCTTCTGAGCAGCTGGGATTACAGGCACCCGCCACCACACCCGGCTAATTTTTGTATTTTGAGTAGAGACGGGGTTTCACCATCTTGGCCAGGCTGGTCTGGATCTCCTGACCTCGTGATCCACCAGCCTCTGCCTCCCAAAGTGCTGAGATTACAGGCATGAGCCACCTTGCCTGGCTTCCTAGATACATATTTTTAAGGCTACTAATTATATTTGCATGTAGTCATCTTTAGGAAATGCCTAAATGTGAGGAATATGAATTATAAACTAGGATTTTAGGATATCACTCTGTAGATGATAGGAAATGATTTATTCATATTTTTATTTGTATTTTTGTAGAGATGAGGGTCGTGTTTACCAGGCTTGTCTTGAACTCCTAGCCTTAAGCAATCCTCCTTCCTCGGCCTTCCAAAGTGCTGAGATTACAGGCGTGAGCCACCGTGCCCAGCCACAAAGTATTTTTTTAGATTAAATCATCAATTGCTTTGACTTTAATATTACCTCCATAGTTTACTGAAACATAGCTTTGTATAGTTATTTGCTTGGAAGGAAAACTAAAGATGTGAGAAATAATGGAAAGAATTTACTTAATCCTCTGTCCTAATCAGTAAACTAAACCCTGGAGATGCAAATCTGAAATAATCTGATTACCATTCTTCTGAGCATCATAACAGTCGTGCAGGCTTCTGTTATTTTATTTCAGTTAGATTCAAATTGTTTTTTGAAGGAACATACCAAAGATATATAGCAGGATATAATTTAAAACCAAAGTAGTCACAGGTGATTCACTCATATTCCCAGAATTCTGAATACATGTTGGACTGTGATTCTTTGACCTGTGTTTCCTAGGAAAACAAAAAGGCACCCTGATATGAGAATTTGAGATTTTTCCTCCAGGAATTCTTACAATAACATTGATTATAGTTAGATTTTACTTTGGTTTTTATTCACTTATTCAACAAATATTTATTTATTCCTGCTTTATGCCCAGCACTTTTTCGGGTGATAAGAATACAGCAGTGAAAAAAGCACAGAATATATCTCCTCTCAGGGTGATCGCTGGAGATGATTTACAGAATTATTCTTTTGTGTTTTATTGTTGTTCTTTTTTTTTTTTTTTTTTTGAGATAGGGTCACCCAGGGGCTGGAGTACAGTGAAAGGAACACAGCTCACTGCAGCCTTGACCCTTTGGGCTCGAGCAGTCCTCCCACTGCAGCCTCCTGAGTAGCTGGGACTACAGACTCGCCACAATGCCCAGCTCATTTTTTATTTTTTGTTCTTTTTTTTTTCACTCATTTTTATTCAGAGCCGTATTTTTTTGATTTTTTTTTTTTTTTTTTTTTTTTTTTTTTTTTTTTTTTTTTTTTTTTTTTTTTTTTTTTTTTTTTTTTTTTTTTTTTTTTTTTTTTTTTGTAGGGATGAGATCTCACTGTGTTGGCCAGGCTGATCTCGAACTGCAGGGCTCAAGTGATCGTCCTACCTTTGCCTTCCAACGTGCTGGGATTATAGGCATGAGTCACCTTGCTGAGCCTGTTGTTGTTCTTGATTGACCTGGTGGTAATACTATTGATGTGTGTCCTATTAATGGCATATATATGTATATTTGTGGCACTTATAAAACTTGACATTGTAGCCAGAAGAAGATTTTAGGACCTATTTCCAGATGAGGATGTAGATGTTCACTTCATCTAAAGATTTTTAATATTCTGGTTTTCTGTTTATTGTTTTAATAATTGGGTATTTATGAAACACCTCAGAGATGTATGCATTAGCTTAGATTAAAAATGCAATGCAATTTTTGTTTTATGATTTCATTCTTATCTATATATGCTATCTAATGTACAGAATTTTACTTGTTTTTTTAAAAACAAGTTTTGTTTCGAGGAATTTTGGCTACATAGCTGAGTTATTTAAAGCATAGTATTTATAAAATCGTTAATTATATACCCTTTTGTAAACAAGTTAACTTTTATAGGAAAAAAACAGTTTTGCTTTACTGGTTGTGGGTTTAGTGCAAGTAATACCTTTCACTTGTGTTCTTATCCTTTGTATAGAATCTAGGTCTTCTGATTTTGAATCAGTTCATCATCACTACTGAATGAATCAAGTAATAGAGAGTTTACTCATCACCTGTGTGCTTTTTTGATTTTGGCATGTTTAGTTGCTTTGCTTTGTAACACTTATTTCATAAGATTAACAGCTAAGCAAATGACTTGATCAAGGCATTTAAATATACATTAGCGTTCTATGCCACGTAAATGTTGTCATATCATTTAAATGTGCTTATTTTCTGACTGTCTCTTAAATTTGGTCAATTATTAAATATTTAAAATTTTCTTTTTCTGATTACACACACACACACACACACACACACACACACACACACACATTTATTTATTTTTTGAGTCGAGGTCTCTGTCGCCTGGGCTGGAGTGTGGTGGTGCAGTCTTGGCTCACTGCAACCTCTGCTTCTTGGGCTCAAGTGATCCTCTTACCTCAGCCTCCTGAATAGCTGGGACTACAGGCGCAGCCACCATATCCAGCTACTTTTTGTGCTTTTTGTAGAGACGGGGTTTCGTTGTGTTATCCAGGCTAGTCTCAAACTCTGGGCTCAAGCCATCTGCCTGCCTCGGCCTCTAAAAGTGCTGGGATTACCTGCTTGAGCTACTGCACCTGGTCCTGATTCCATATTTTGTATATGTTTATTTTTATTTTATTTTATTTGTTTTTTTGACTCAGTGTCTCACCCTGTGGCCCAGACGAGAGTGCAGTGGCACAATCTTGGCTCACTGCAACCTCCATCTCCCGGGTTCAAGTGATTCTCCTGTCTCAGCCTCCCAAGTAACTGGTATTAGCAGCACCACGCCTGGCTCATTTTTTATTTTTAGTAGAGACGGCTTTTCACCATGGTGGCCAGCCTGCTCTTGAACTCCTGACCTCAAGTGATCCACCTGTCTCGACCTCCCAAAGTGCTGGGATTACAGGTGTGAGCCACGGCGCCTGGCCCTGATTCCATCTTTTAAAACTTTGCTCTATAATGAAACAGTTTAGTAGTGGAATAGATTGATATTTTTAAACCAAATAAATGTGTTTTTTCCTGTGTTTTATTTATACTTTTTTAGGTGGCAGCCAATGCACACATTCCTCCAGACTACCTCCTTAAAATTTGTGAGAGGATTGGTCCTTTACTAGATAAAGAGATCCCTCAGAGTGTTCCTGGGGTACAGACATTATTAGGTGTCGGTCGGCAGTCTCTGCTACGGGATGCCAAAGGTGAGATTTTCAGAACTTAGAACTGTGATACCAGAGGAAGGAGTGGAAAGTAGCTTATTTTTAGGTTGAGTAAATGTTCCCATGCTTTTCTAAATACTCATCTTCTGGTTTCTCTTATCTTGCCAATGTTTTTGTTTTTTTAGTGTACACGTAAATTTTTAGAGACCTAAAAAGGAGAACTTTTATGTAAAAGTGAATATATAGAGGTAACGGATATAAAATACCTTTGTAATCATGGAATAGAGATCTCAAAGATTGCTGCTTTGATTAGTACAGTATAAATACTTAAAATATTCTTTTATTATCATATTCTTACTCTTTATTAGTTTTGATATCCTAATGATATTGTGCATTTTGTAACACGTAAATGAAAATTATATGTACAGTTTTTTTCTTCTTCTTTCTCTCTTTTTTTGTTTTTTCTTTTTAGTTTTGTGGTTTTATATATGTACAGTTTTTATATTTGAACATATTTAAACAAAATATCAACCCATCAGTAATTGTTAAATAAGTTTTTCTACTGTGCTGATTTTCAATGTTTTACAGATTTTTCCCAAGTTTTACATGGAACCTCAATATGTCAAACATATAAAGTGGTATTTGATAAACATAAAAATGTAAAATTAGGCATTAAAGATGTAAAATTAGGCATTAAAGATGCTTCTTGGAGTAATAAATAGTTAATATCTAGCAGCCCATTTATTTCTATGTTTTGTTTTATTAGCATACTATTTTTAAATATCCTAATTTGGCCGGGTGTGGTGGCTCACTCCTGTAATCCCAGCACTTTGGGAGGCCAAGACAGGCAGATCATGAGGTCAGGAGTTTGAGACCAGCCTGGTCAATATGGTGAAACCCCGTCTCTACTAAAACTATAGGAATTAGCTGGATGTGGTGGCGCATGCCCTTAGTTCCTGCTACTCAGGAGGCTGAGGCAGAAGAATCGCTTGAACCCAGGAGGGAGAGGTTGTAGTGAGCTGAGATCATGCCACTGCACTCCAGCCTGGGCCACAGAGTGAGACTCCATCTCAAAAATAAATACATAAATATACACATAAATAACTAACCTAATTCTCCAAGATAAATAGTTGTGTAATGATACCAGATTTTAAGCATCTCATTTTATAACTTATTAATTGAGTTTATTTGGAAGCCTTGAGGAGAACTTTTGGCTTTTTGTTTTAAAGCCAAGTTATTAGTATTATTTAATATTTCTTTACATTTTTTGACTTATGAAAGTCAGAGAAAAAGACACAGCTATTTATAATCAGTTACCATCTGATATGCACTGCTGTTATCTGTTATGACACAGCTGGCAAGTATTTCATAATATGAGCATGTACCCAGGTATAAATATGCCTGAATTTTCCTGGGCATACTTGGGCTATAGTTATATCCTGGCTTATGCAATTTTATATGAGTAGATGTGTAAGCCTAAAAATCAAGAAAAACTGATGTAAACTTAAAAGCTTATTAATCTGTGACATATTTACATGAAATTCAAATATGTGCATAATAAAACTTTAGTTCAAGACTAGCTTAGAAATAAAATATCCAGATGATATGTTAAGGTGTTGGTGTTTACTAGTTATAAATTTCATTAATAACGTGTTCAAATATATGCCTATTATTTTCATTTTGGTTTAATAGTTAAAAATGTATTCCAACAAATGAAATTAAAATCAGACATTTACTTCTGAGACATGGTTAAAAAAAAAACTCCTCTATTTGTTAGCTAACATTTGGTCTTTTTATATAGACTGTAGGAGTACACTATGGAATGGGTCTGCTTTTGCGGCTCTACATAGAGGCAGACCTCCAGAACTACCCGTAAATCATGTGAAACCTCCAAATGTGGGTGAGTAATAGAATGTGTGTTATAAACAGATTGTTTATTATATTTTTATTATACTTTTAAGTTCTGTGGTACATGTGCAGAATGTGCAGGCTTGTTACATAGGTATACACGTGCCATGGTGCTTTGCTGCACCCATCAACCTGTCATCTACATTAGGTATTTCTCCTAATGCTATCCCTACCCTATCCCCCCACCCACCGACAGACCCCTCTGTGTGATGTTCCCCTCCCTGTGCCCATGTGTTTTCATTGTTCATTTAATAAATGGTGTTGGAAACTGACTAGCCATATGCAGAAAACTGAAACTGGACTCCTTCCTTACACAAAAATTAACTCAGGTGGATTAAAGACTTAAACATAAGACCTAAAACTATAAAAAGCCTAGAAGAAAACCTAGGCAATACCATTCAGGACATAGGCATGGGCAAAGAATTCATGACTAGCCCAGATTTTTTAAACATTTTTACTTAAAGCAAATATAATGTTTTATAAAAGGTGATCTTTGTTTTCTTTATTTCATTTTACTTCTTTCTTAGCAGAAACATTTTTTAATATACTACAGACGTTTTTAGCCATATGGTTTTCTATTTACATGTCTACGTGCTGAGTTTCCCAAACAAAAGTACATTCTGCTTATATGTGTTGTTTTCCAAAATTATAATGATGTTATACATTTTTATATGTCTGTATCAAGACAAAAAGTGACCTTTCTTGGTTCCAGTTTAATGAAATTCACATCTCATTCAAATTATTCTTGGGACATGTCTGACCAGACCATTAAGAAGAAATACTAGTAGTGGTTCTCAAAGAGATCTAGATACAAAACTATTTATATTAAAGTTAACTCTCACAAAGTATGTGCAAAACCAAGGTGCTGCTGGGTAAGTAATTGCTCCTCTGCTCCCTTACTTTCTCACTCTTCTAAAATATTTTATATACTATATAGTGCCTGCAGAATATGCCTAAAATTTGAAAGGGATGAATTTCAGATAGAAAAGTATGAATACAGCCGGGCGCGGTGGCTCACGCTTGTAATCCCAGCACTTTGGGAGGCCAAGACAGGTGGATCACCTGAGGTCAGGAGTTCCAGACCAGCATGTGGCCAACATGGTGAAACACTGTCTCTATAAAAAAATAAAAAAATAAATAAAAGAAAAATATGAATACTTTTTTAAAAGAAATACTTTTTATACAATAAGGTTATATAGTTTATTTACCTTCAGAGGTTAAGTAAATTGAAGCTAGAAACAATTCTTAAGATATATTTAGACAAAATAATTGATTAGACATTCTATAGGACTTATTAAGGGAAATTGGATACTCTGAAGTATATTGCTAAAAGTACTCTTCAATAACCTGGATGTTACTTGGAAAAGTTGAGTCTCATTGAACACGGTATTGCTAACTTTTTTTTTTACTTTCAAGCGTAGTTTGTTTATCCACCGGAATTTTCCAGTGTTCACTTTCCCTTAAAGCTTTAGTCATAATTAATATATTGAATTGAGATAACTTTTGTTATTCATGCATTTATTTATTTTCAAAGATACAATATTTTTAGCTATGCTGTCAACATTATTTTGTAGTCTTTATACTTCAGTGGTCACATGTGAAATGCTGAAGAGCAACCATTAGAGTATTAGGTTTATAGGCTCTTTATCCCTTCTTCTCTTCTCACTTTTTTTTTCTTTTAACTAAGCATATGCTTTCAAACTTCTACTTGTTTTGTGAAATAAACTCTCTACACTGATTTGAATCAGTTTGTTATTCTTTTAGTAATTGCTTAGGAATCGTCATGACCCTGGCATTTATGCTTTTAAATTCATTTTAAATCTGTCATGTAATTTGGGGAGGAGCTTTTAGAATAGAGGCAATTCAATCATGATGTGTTTTCACGTAATACCTAGTACTCAAGATGCTTATTAAGTTTAAGTTATTTAGAATTCAAAGCCTGATAAAAACTCAATAAGATGGATATGAAATCCAGTTTGTGATTTGAGGTAGTTTTCTCTTCCTGGGTCATAGTTTTCCATAGCTACTTGGAAACCAATCAGTTTTATATTTTGCCAATCTAAGCAAAAGTTAATCATGAAGGTATATCTTTTTTTTTTTTGAGACGGAGTCTCACTCTGTTGCCCAGTTTGGAGTACAATAGTGTGATCTTGGCTCACTGCAACCTTCACCTCCCAGGTTCAAGCAATTCTCCTGCCTCATCCTCCTGAGTAGCTGGGATTACAGGTGCGTGCCACCACACCAAGCTAATTTTTTTTTTTTAATTTTTAGTAGAGATGGGGTTTCACCATGTTGGTCAGGCCGGTCTCAAACTCCTGACTTTGTGATCTGCCAGCCTTGGCCTCCCAAAGTGCTGGGATTATAGGCATGAGCCACTGCGCCCACCTTCTTCTTTTTTGTTCTTTTTTTTTTTTTTTTTTTTGAGACAGAGTCTCACTCTTGTCTTTTGTCATTCAGGCTAGAGTGCAATGGCACAACTTCGGCTCACTGCAACCTCCTCCTCCTGGGTTCAAGCGATTCTTCTGCCTCAGCCTCCTGAGTAGCTGGGATTACAGGCATGTACCACCATACCTGACTAATTTTTGTATTTTGTATTTTTAGTAGAGATGGGGCTTCATCATGATGGCCAGGCTGGTCTTGAACTCCTGGCCTCAAATGATCCACTCACCTTGGTCTCCCAAAGTGCTGGGATTAGCGTGAGCCACTGCGCCTGTCTGGTATATACTCTTGAAAGTTCTGTTGACTCTTAGAACTATAAAACACTTACACTGTTTTTCGGAAGAAAAAAATAGACTATTTATCTTATCATATTCATGGTCAGATATCACCATATTTTCTTGGTATGACAGATTTACACTTAGAAAGCTCCAAAATAAAGTATTAGCCATGGTACTTTTTTTTTTTTAAAGTCAACAATTTTAGGATATTATTGACATAAAAGCCTGTCTTTTTAAGTTTGCAGTTCAGTAAGTTTTGACACATTGTATACATTTTTGTGTAACCACCACCACAATAAAAAATATGGAACATTTCTGTCAGCCTCAGTATCACTTGTTCAATGCCTGGAAACCACTAATCTTTCTGTGACTGACCATACTTTACATTGTTTAAAATAACATCTAATCCGGGTGCAGTGGCTCACACCTGTAGTCCTAGCACTTAGGGAGGCTGAGGCAGGTAGATCGCCTGAGGTCAGGAGTTTGAGACCAGCCTGGCCAACATAGTGAAATACCATCTCTACTAAAAACACAAAAAATTAGCTGGGCGTGGTGGCAGGTGCCTGTAATCCCAGCTACTAGGGAGGCTGAAACAGGAGAATCACTAGAATCCGGGAGGCAAACGTTGCAGTTAACCAAGATCACGCCATTGTACTCCAGCTTGGGCAACAAGAGCGAAACTCTGTCTCAAAAAAAAAAAAAAAAAAAAGGCATCTAAATTAAATCATGTAGTACGTAGCCTTTTGTGTCTGTCTGATTTCATGTAGACCAATGCTTTTGAAATTCACGCATATCATTTCATGTGTCAGAAGTTTATTTCTTTTTATTACCAAGTAATATTCCATTCTATGAATTTACCATACTCTGTTAAATCATTTTGCCTATTATAGATAAAGCTATTATAAATATTCATGTAAAAGTCTTTGCATGAACATCTTTTCTTCATTTCTTTTGGGTAAATAAATACCTAGGTAGTGCAGTTTGGATCATATGTTAACTACAGGTTTAACTTTATAAGGAATTGCCAAACTGTTGTGAAAGTAGCTATTACATTTTGTGCTCCCACCAGCAATATATGAGATTTCTAGTTGTCCCACATTCTCACCAGCTTCTGATACTGTCAGTTGATACCTTTTCATGTGCATATTTGCCAGTCTATAGATCTTTAGTGAAGTATTCACCCATTTTTTAAATTGAGTTGTTTGGATTTTTATTATTGAGTTTTGAGAGAGTTATTTATATATTTTGGGTACAAATCCTTTGTATTTTGCAAATATACAAAGTGTATATTTTGCATATACTCCCCCTCCCCCCTCCCCTCCCCTCCCCTCCTCTCCTCTCCCCCCTCCCCTTCACTCCTCTCCCCCTCTCCTTCCCTCCCTTCCCCTCCCTTCCCCTCTCTTTTTTAATTGAGATGGGGTCTAGCTTTG
>PVKV010038280.1:0-14055 GCA_004027835.1 Alouatta palliata
TAAAAACAAGGACATGGAAGGGAGAAGTGACTCTCGCCTGTAATCCCAGCACTTTGGAAGGCTGAGGCAGGTGGATCACCAGAGGTCAGGAGTTTGAGACCAGCCTGGCCAGCATGGCAAAACCCGGTCTCTACGAAAAATGCAAAAATTAGCTGGGCATGGTGGCATGTACCTGTAGTCCCAGCTACTTGGGAGGCTGAAGCAGGAGAATTACTTGAACCTGGGAGGTGGAGGTTGTAGTCAGCTGAGATTGTGCCACTGCACTCCAGCCTGAGAGACAGTGTGAGACTCTTTCTCAAAAAAAAAAAAAAAAAAAAAAAAAAAAAGAAAGAAAAAAAGGCCATTTGCTTAGATGTTCTTGTTCTGTTCCCTTCCCTTCTTGCACTTTTGTCTGGACCATCTCCTTTTGTATTATCTCTGTTATACCTGTCCTGCTCAATTTTGAGTCAGTTCCCAGGGTTTTTCTTTTTCTCAGTTTGGTGCCCTGTCCTGGAAGAGAAACTTTGTGGTTAGATAGGAGAGTTCATAGGGGCTGGATTGTCTCTCCCCATTCCAAGCCTGTTGTGACTCTTTCATACTTAATTGTTATTGGACTGTGTATTAGTCTGTTCTCACACTGCTGGTAAGGACATATGCAAGACTGGGTAATTTATAACAAGAGATTTAATGGACTCACAGTTCCATGTTGCTGCAGAGGCCTCACAATCATGGCAGAAGGTGAAAGGCACATCTTATGGTGGTGGACAAGAGACAAAGCTAAGTAAAAGGAGTTTTCCTTTATAAAACCGTCAAATCTTATAAAACCTACTCACTATTGAGAGAACATTAAGGGGAAAACTGCCCCCATGATTCAGTTATTTCCCACTGGGAAACATGAGATTTGGGTGGGGACACAGCCAAAGCATATCATTCTGCCCTTGGTCCCTCCCAAATCTCATGTCCTCACATTTCAAAACCAATCATGCCTTCCCAACGCTACCTCAAAGCCTTAACTCATTTCAGTATTAACTCAAAAGTCCACAGTGCAAAGTTTCATTCAGCACAAAGCAAATCCCGTCCACCTTTGAGCTTGTAAAATCCAAAGCAAGTTAGTCACTTCCTAGATAATAATGGAAGTACAGGCATTGGGTAAATACAGACATTCCAAATGGAGAAATTGGCCAAAATGATGGGGCCACAGGCCCCATGCAAGTCCAAAATCCAGCAGTGCAGTCAAAGCTTAAAGTTCAAAAATGATCTCCTTTTACTCCATGTGTCACATGCAGGCCATGCTGATGCAAGAGGTGGCTTCCTGTGGCCTTGGGCAACTTTGCCCCTATGGCTTTGCAGGATATAGCCTTCCTCCTGGCTGATTCATAGGCTGGTGTTGAGTGCCTGTGGCTTTTCCAGGTGCATGGTACAAGCTGTTGGTGGATCTACCATTCTGGGGTCTGGAGGATGGTGGCCCTCTTCTCATAGCTCCACTAGGCAGTGTCCCAGTGGGGACTCTGTGTAGGGTCTTCCATGCCACATTTCCTTTCCACATTGTCCTAGCAGAGGTTCTCCATGAGGATCCCACCCCTGCAACAAACTTCTGCCTGAACATCCAGGCATTTCCATACATCCTCTGAAATCTAGGTGGAGGTTCCCAAATGTCAGTTCTTGACTTCTGTGTACCCACCTACTCAACACCACAGGGAAACTGCCAACCCTTGGGGCTTGCACCCTCTGGAGCCATGGCCTGAGCTATACTTGTACCCTTTTAGCCACAGCTGGGACAGCTTGGATGCAGGACACCAGGTTCCTAGCCTGCACACAGCAGGGGCCCTGGGCCTGGCCCATGAAACCATTTTTTCCTTCTAGGCCTGCAGGCCTGTGATGGGGGGGGCTGCCACGAAGTTTTCTGACATGCCCTGGAGACATTTTCTCCATTGTCTTGGTGGTTAACATTGGGCTCCTCATTACTTATGCAAATCTCTGCAGCCAGGTTGAATATCTCTTTAGAAAATGGATTTTTCTTTTCTATTGCGTCATCAGGCTACACATTTTCCAACTTTTAGGCTCTGTTTTCCTGTTAAAACTGAATGGTTTTGATAGCACCCAAGTTACCTCTTAAATGCTTTGCTGCTTAGACATTTCTTCTGCCAGATACCCTAAATCATCTCCCTCAAGTTGAAAGATTTATAAGTCTCTAGGGCAGGGGCAGAATGCCACCAATCTTTTTGTTAAAACATAACAAGAGTCACCATTATTCTAGTTCCCTACAAGTTCCTTATCTCCATCTGAGACTACATCAGCCTGGATTTCATTGTCCATATCATTACCAGCATTTTGGTCAAAGTTATTCAGCAAGTCTCTAGGAAGCTCCAGACTTACGTGTATTTTCCTGTCCTTTTCTGAGCTCTCCAAACTGTTCCAACCTCTGCCTGTCCCCCACTTCCAAAGTTGATTCCACATTTTCGGGTATCTTTACAGCAGCAGCCCACTCCTGGTAACAATTTACTGTATTAGTCTGTTTCCACACTGCTGATAAAGACATACCCCATAAATTACGGGGCTAATTTATAAAGAAAAAGCGGATTAATGGACTCACAGTTTCACATGCCTGGGGAGGCCTCCCAATAATGACAGAAGGTGAAAGGCACATTTTACCTGGCTGCAGACAAGAGAGAATGAGAGGCAAGTGAAAGGAGTTTCCCCTTATAAAACTGTCAGATCTTGTGAGATATATTCATGACCATGAAAACATTAAAGGGAAAACTGCCCCCATGATTCAGTTATCTCCCACTGGGTCCCTCCCACAATATGTGAGAATTATGGGAACTACAATTCAAGATGAGATTTGGGTTGGGACACAGTCAAACCATATCAGACTGGGGAAGAATTCTTTTCAACCTCCTGTGCTTTTCTCAGATTGGTGCAGTTTGATTTCCAGTTTATACATCTCCTGACTGTTTTGATGTTTTGTTCTCAGATGTACTGGGCTCCCCATTAGTTGCAGGCCTCAGGCGGGTCTAGTGGTCATTATAGTGGTTTGTTCCTACCTGATGGCATTTTGAGATTTGTGGGGATAATCAGTCACTTAATTTTGTTGTAAATATCATCCATGGGTTTTTAGTTTTCCTACATAGGCCTCTCTGTTTTTTGTTTTTTTCTGGGGAGATTCTGGGAACTTAGAAAATTATCTCTGCTATTACATAATTTTTATGATAAGCAATATTTAATAGAATAAAATTTCAGTTAAAAAAGTTAATCTGAAGAACTCTGTGATTTAACTACATTTGACCTGTGTGTTAGAACATTATTTAATCTCAAGATTTTGACTCTTGGATAAATTTTAATAGTGTCTTATAGAATCACGTACATAATAAGCTTTCAGTACACAATTCTTGGTATACATTTATTCAAGAAAATCCTATGTCAAACAATGTTTTTTCTTATTTTATGGGAGGATTTCTCATTATAATTCCATCAAGCTGACAACATTTTTCAAATTAGGGCCTCAGGTACATACTTAGCTTTTTAAGTTAATTGAGATTCAGTTGATGCTGAACTTTTGCTAGAATCATTAAATGTATCTTCAAAGAAGACCAGAGAATGGGAGCAGCCTATAGCATTGGGTTTTTGTATTGCCTACATGTGAAGATTGAGGTAAAGAAAGAAATGTGATAACTGTCTGTAACAAAATTTAATCTGTGAAGTTTAATAAGAGATTTGCATTTTTAAGCAATCCATTTGGAAAAAAGTACATAAATTTTTAATTTGAATGTGCAACATTGTGCCCTACGTTTTCTTCTTCCTCTTGATTTGTTAAAAAATTTTAAGGTTAAACTTTAAATAAGTAATATTAATAGGTTTTTTTTGAAAATGGCATATTTTAGAATTTTTTATTACATGTAATTGATTATCACTATATCAAAGAAGTGAACAAAATTGTAAGATGTTAGTTACTTAGTGGAATTTTTTCATTCTTTAAACTCTTAATTCTAAACTGCCTAATTTAAGTAGAACTGAGGGAGAATAAATAATAAGTTATTTGAGGATAAGTGCTTAAATCCCCCTATAGATTACAGAAAGTTGGTAGGTGGTATTGAATGAATACATGTATGGATGGATCATCTAGAAACATAATTATTAATTTCATTGGACATAATATTTTAGAGGTGTAGTCACTTTCTTTCCTGCTTTGTGTGAATATAATAATGATAGAAGATAGCAATCATAGTTAAAACACTGGCCTCGGACTGTAGAACTAGGTGGTTCTTCTGGCTCTATTAACTAAATGGTGAGTGATGTTCAGCACATCAGAAAAGTGGCTTTTGTTTTTGATATTACTTGGTCATACGGTAAGTTTTAATATTTTAAAAATATATCATTATTATTTTTATAGTAACCTTTATTTGTTTATGAATCACTGAATGCGTACCATAGTGTGCAGAAGGCCTTTCAGGTAGAAAGGTGGAGAAAGCATCTCGTGTTTGAGAAAGTAAAGTAGTTTTCTGTGACTAGAGTGCTAGGTGCAGTTATATGTGCCATAGGAGGTAAAGGTGAAGGTTACAGCCAGTGAGTTGTTTGGTGCTGATCTGATGAGTGATAGTAGGGAGAGAGTAGGGAGCTCTTAAAATATTCTTGCAATAATCTACACAATAGATGACTAGATCTTGAATTAAGATAATGACAATGCACTTGATAAACAGGATACACCTACAAAGAATATATTGAGAAGTTAGAATAACCAAGACTTTTGGCAGAAGAGAGAAGAGTCCAGGATGACTCCTGAGCTGGGCCTTAAGCACCTAGAGTGAAAGTGATGGTTTATTCCTGGACTTTAAATGGTATGGATTTTATAGTAAGTAGAGATGACAGAAGAGTGTAATGTGAAGCTTTTCCAATTTTGTCATAACAATACTTAATTGCATTGCTTACAAAAAAAGAATATATTCTCTCAGTTTGTAGTAATTAGCAAATGCTGCAACAGATAAATCAACATCTGTGAATACCTATAAATTGTAGAAAGTATGAAAACTGCTACCTCTAATTCCACATCATCATTAAAACATTTGAATTGTGTGGTTTATTCTTTAAAAAAGATAATTAAAACAGAGAACAGCTTCCCCTAAAAAACAATTTTATGAAACTGAAGGAATGGACTCTGTATTAAATATTTCCGAAGAGTTCCTGAGACCAAAAATGGTGGCCCTTCTTTTCCAGCAGCTGGAATCCAAAAGATCTTGAAACCAATGCTGAAAGGCTTGCTCCTATGTAAGAAATCCTGGTGGCTTTTGAGAGGAAGATAGAGAACTGTTCTGGAAAATTTCAAGTGGTAGTAGAGGTGAGTTACTGACATGAAGAATTTATCCAGGGACTAAAAAAATATTCATTTATCTTTATAAAAGCTTTTTAAAAAATATGCATTCAGCTGAAAATAAAATTTTTAAACATCCTAGTCTTTGTTTTTAAAGTTTTTAATGAATACAGAATAATAGAGCAAGTAGTTCCCCCTCCACACAGAAATACATTAAAAATATAAGAAAGTTTTAATCTTCAGCAACAATGGTGTTTCTATAATATGATGATGATACTGGAAATATGCATGGCAAATAAATGCCATATTTATGCTTTGAATGTATTTTGAGTGTCAGATCTGCTTGGATGAGATTTTTAAAAATATGTTTTAATAATCTGATTTATAAGAAGACTTTGTTCTTCTTAGTAAAGGAGGAAGTCTCTTTTTTCTGATTTGATTCAGGTACTGCTTGGATACCCTACTTAGTCTCCTCTGGATAGTATTTTATTTAGAAACAATGCAGCATTACTATAGCTCCCTCTAATTATTTTATTCAGTTCTTGGGGATAGAAAATATGGACATAGTACAAACTTTAAGGAGTACAGAAGTGCAGTGAATATTCTCCCTCCCACTTCTGTCTCTGTCATCCAGTTGCCTTCCATAGAAGTAACCATGTTTATCAGTTTCTTAGATATTTTTCCTGAAAAAAAAATTTTTTTTGAGATGGAGTCTCGCTCTGTCGCCCAGGCTGGAGTGCAGTGGTGCAGTCTCGGCTCACTGCAACCTCCACCTCCAGAGTTCAAGTAATTCTCTTGCATCAGCCTCCCGAGTAACTGGGACTACAGATGTGTGCCATCATGCACAGCTAATTTTTTATATTTTTAGTAGAGACGGTGTTTCACCATGTTAGCCAGGATGGTCTTGATCTCCTGACCTTGTGATCCACTTGCCCCGGCCTCCCAAAGTGCTGGGATTATAGGCGTGAGCCACTGTGCCTGGCTGGGATATTTTATGCATATATATATACAGATGTATAGTTGGCATACATTTTTATATCCTTACATAAATCTTTTGACTCATAGGTAAGACTCTTGTTTCTCTCAATAAGTTCCTCAGAAAATGGAGCCGAAGAAAATTGTTGTATTAGTGTGTACTTACACTGCTGTAAAAATACCACCGGAGACTGGGTAATTTATAAGAAAAAGAGGTTTAATTGACTCAGTTCCACATGGCTGGGAGGCCCCAGGAAACTTAAAATTACGGCAGAAGGCGAGGGGAAAGCAAAGCACATCTCTCATGGTGTCGAGAGAGAGAGCGCATGAAGGGGAAACTGCCATTTTTAAAACCATCAGATCTCATGAGAACTCCCTCACTATCATGAGAACAGCATGGGGGAACAGATCCCCATGATCCAGTCACCTCCACGAAGTCCCTCCCCAACACCTGACACGTGGGTGTTATGAGGTAAGATTTGGGTGGGGACACAAAGCCAAACCATATCAATTGGGTAGAAAACTATTTTAAATTAAATTATCAGATTAATTTTCTTCCTCTAGATTAAACATAGGCATGTAGCATCCTTCCGTTAAACACTGATTTTTTTTTTTTTCTTTTTAAGATTCAGCTGATTATTTTAACATTTTGCTGTTTGGCCACTGGGAATTTAGAAGGTCTGATTGCAACTTAATTGTAACCTAATCATTTACAATATCTGCTTCTCTACTATTTTTTCCCCCACTTACCTCATTTTTTAAAAACAACCAGTAAACCTCAAAGGGCAAGTCAGTACACACGTACAAATTTGTGAACACTATGTAGATAGCTTCCTGAAACAATACGTTAGAATGAATTTTAGTTTTACTGTTAATGGCTGTTGCTCAGGTACTTCTTAGCATCTGAGGGACAAAGTGCAGGGGTAAGAAGAAGATACTAGGAAAAAGGGAGAAGTACAAAGAAGCAAAGCCCAAGAAGCCACGTTTATTAGGCTTAGTTACTAAGCCTGGAATAGGCCGTATTTGGCTTCAGTTGGCCTAGGACAAATAGAAGCCATACCTTAAAGAAGATTTTTCACTTATAGAAACCTCTGGTTTCCATGATTTTGGAAGATTAAAACAAAGAAAATATTTGATAAGTCTTCCTTTCAGGGGAATGAATTATTAATTTGGAATTTCAGGTGGTGTGTCATTTATTTTGCCTTTTATTATATTTAATTATGGTTTCCTGATTCTGACAGTGACAAACTTGGGCTCATTTTATTTTATCTGTTTCTACTCTTCTATCTTCGCACATTTGTTTCAAGGTTCTGTTTTTGTAAAACTGTTGTGTGCTGCTTAATTGCCATTTGTCACTGGAGATGCCCTGTTGACATAAAAGTGATTTTTTTTTAACATTTACAGTATTGTAAAAATGAACAAAATCTCCTATTACATTGATTCTGCCTACTTTCTTTTTATCTATTCCTGCATTTTGTTACATATGGTATTTTTTGTATATTTTAGTTTATTAAATTAGACAAAGGTGATTAGCAAATGCCAGTTAAAATTTTAAATTGACATCCCCAATTCTCTTGAGTCTCCGTTAAACATAAACAGCTTAAAATTGTTTTAGAATAGAGGTTTTGCTCTTTTAATGCTAAAACTGGGACTGGGTAAAATGTTTTGTACTTGGGAAGTTTCACAAATAGAAATGTTTCATATACATTAGATTGTGACGACAATACGTTAGGCAGTAGACGAATTTCAGCAATTCAAAAAGTGTTTTAAAATATTAACTTTCAAGTGATGTGTGTGATGCTTTGGGCTGGTGATGTTATATGTACTAGGCTATGTGGGGAAACTAAAAACATACCGATTATGGATTGATGAAGGCAAAATACTTTTAATAGTAGGGTTTAGGATTCTTAAGTGGTTTATTACGCTATTTCCAAGTGAAGCCTTCCTTTGTAATTATAAGGGTGGTAAGTTTGGATGAAGATAATTCAATTAAAAAAGAACAGTACAAAATTCATGTTTCTGGGAACATGTTAAATGAAAACAGATTGAATTTAATGGGAAAAGTAAATAGCAGTAGTTTAAAAATGTTCAGTTGGCTGGGCGCAGTGGCTTATGCCTGTTATCCCAGCACTTTGGGAGGCCGAGGCAGGCAGATCATTTGAGGTCAGGAGTTTGAGACCAGCTTGGCTAACAAGGCAAAACCCCATTTCTACTAAAAATACAAATATTAACTGGGCATGGTGGCACATGCTTGTAATCTCAGCTACTCGGGAGACTAAGGTAGGAGAATCGCTTGAACTCGGGAGATGGAGGTTGCTGTGAGCTAAGATTGTACCACTGCACTCAAGCCTGGGTGACAGAGCAAGACTCCATCCTAGAAAAAATAAATAAATAAAAATAAAAATATGTTCAGTCTACTGGCATTTATCTTAACTATGAAGTACATGTTCACTTATTCGTCAACATATTAATATATTTTTCTTAAACATGAATGTCGAGTTTGTATTTAATATATTCTTACATCATTTTTTACTTTCTCAAGAATATCAGTACATTTTATCCTCACTGGATGCTTGACTTGTTTTTTTAAATACTCATTTTGAGATGAAGTAGAGTTTAATAAGTAAATAAATGTCTACTTAAAATATTTTAAAAATAAATTTAATAGAAACTTTAAGTAATTCAGAGTCCTCCCCTTTCTTTTTCCATACTTGAAGTGTGAGATAAAGAGAAAAAAAATACTAACAGGGATGATGTGACTTCTCTAAAGCCGAAGAATTTTCAGCATTACTAAAATCTTTGAATTTTTAGTGGTTTATTTGATAGCCTCACAGTATCCCTCCTATTGGAGAAGTGAAAGCAAGTTTAGAAAATTTAAGCATTACAGAATGATGCTAAGTAAGTATTAAAATAATATGTAGGGTCTGGCTTGGTTCATAGGAACTAGATGGTATAGGTTCAGGTAACTAGTTTGTTACCCATAATTTAAAATGATTTAAAAAATAGAGGTTAGTTTTTCTTTTAGACAAAGTAAATGTCATTTATCCCTTCCACACCCTTCTTTTTTTGAAACTAGTGTGCTTGACTTAGCTTTGGAAAACTGAATAATTAATTGCCAAAGAATAAGCAGAAGCATTTTTGGTGAGAGAACCTAAAAGAAAAGGAATAATATTTTAATAACAGGAATGATGTTTTAATAATAGAGGTAACATAGCATCTTCTGTCTTGGGGTGAAATTTCCTGGATGCTTATTTTGACTAGCTGCAGCATGGTGGTATTGATTGGGAGTGAAGGAACTGGATCTTAGTCTCAGCCGTGTCACTGATGCATTGTATTTCCCAGTAGAAAAATCATACAACCTCTTTGTGCCTCAGTTTCCTCATCTGTAAAATGAAAACCAGGCCTCTAAAACAAAGAGCCTGCTGTCAGTAAGCCCTGCAGGGTGTATTCCCAGTTCCATTGGATGAAGCTTGAAATATCTAAATTATTGATGGGTGATGTTGGTTTTATCAGGAGTTGAATTATGGAAACTTAGGCCTGTTACTTAACATCTTTATAGATTCAGTTTTTTTTTTCCCTATAAAATTAGGTTAATAATGCCTATCTCAGGGTTGTTTTGAAATTTAAAATTGCAAATATAGGTAAAGTATTGAGGCTAATGCTTGTCACTGTAGCTGTTACACTGTTTTTTTTCCTGCTAATTACTGGACAGTTTATACTCTTCATGGCCTTGAGTCCTTGAGGACAGCTAGTTTGCACCATATTCTTCACCACCTCCCAGAAACATCAGCATCTGTTGTTTTTCTTCCCTGCCCTAACTCTCATTTCCAAATTGCTCAGTCTTTCATTTCTACTGGTTCTTCCATTGCTCCCCTACATTCCACTCTTTTCTAATCTACTTTTTTTTTCCTATTTGCCATTTTTTTTAATTGTACTTTAAACTCTGGGGTACATGTGCACATCCTGCAGGATTGTTGTATAGGTACACACACGCCATGGTGGTTTGCTATCTCTATCCCCACCCCCCATTGCCTAACATCAGGCATTTCTCCCAGTGTTAGCACTCCCCAACCTCCCTGCCCCCCACTGTCCCTCCCTTCCCCTGCACCCCAGCCTCCCTCAGCCTACCCCTGTGTGTGATATTCCCCTCCCTGTGCCCATGTGTTGTCATTGTTCATCACTTGTCTATGAGTGAAACCATGCAGTGTTTGGTTTTCTGTTCCTGTGTCAGTTTGCTGAAAATGATGGTTTCCAGATTCATCCATGTCCCTACAAGGATGTAAACTCATCCTTTTTTATGGCTGCCTAGTATTCAATGGCATATATGTGCCACATTTTCTTTGTCCATTCTGTTATTGATGGGCATTTGGGTTGGTTCCAAGTCTTTGCTATTGTAAACAATGTCACACTGAACATAACATGTGCTTGTGTCTTTATAATAGAATGATTTATAATCCTTTGGGTATATACCCAGTAATGAGATTGCTGGGTCAAATGATATTTCTATTCCAGGTCCTTGAGGAATCACTGAATTATCTCTATTTGCAGATGACATGATTCTATATTTACAAGACCCCGTTGTCTCAGCCCAAAACCTCCTTAAGCTGATAAGCAACTTCAGCAAAGTCTCAGGGTACAAAATCAATGTGCAGAAATCACAAGGATTCCTATACACTAATAAAAGACAAACAGAGAATCAAATCATGAGCAAACTCCCATTTACGATAGCTACAAAGAGAATAAAATACCTAGGAGTACAGCTAACAAAGGATATGAAGGACCTCTTCAAGGAGAATTATAAACCACTGCTCAAGGAAGTAAGAGAGGACACAAACATATGGAAAAACATCTCATGCTTATGGTTAGGAAGAATCAATATCATGAAAATGGCCATACTGCCCAAAGTAATTTATAGATTCAGTGCCATCCCTATCAAGCTACGATTTACCTTCTTCACAGAACTGGAATAAACCACCTTAAACTTCATATGGAACCAAAAAAGAACCCGCATAGCCAAGACAGTCCTAAGCCGAAAGACCAAAGCTGGAGGCATCACACTACCTGACTTCAAACTATGTTACAAGGCTACAGTAAGCAAGACGGCATGGTACTGGTACCAAAACAGAGATATAGACTAACTGAACAGAACAGAGATCTCGGAAGTAACGCCACACATCTGCAACCATCTGATCTTTGACAAACCTGATAAAAACAAGCAATGGGGAAAGGACTCCCTATTTAACAAATGGTATTGGGAAAACTGACTAGCCATGAGCAGAAAGCTGAAACTGGACCCCTTCCTTACACCTTACACTAAAATTAACCCCAGATGGATCAAAGATTTAAACATAAGACCTAACATCATAAAAACCCTAGAAGAAAACCTAGGCAATACCATTCAGGACATAGGCATAGGCAAGGACTTCATGACTAAAACACCAAAAGCAATGGCAACAAAAGCCAAAATAGACAACTGGGACCTAATTAAACTCAAGAGTTTCTGCACAGCAAAAGAAACAGTCACTAGAGTGAACCGGCAACCAACAGAATGGGAAAAAATTTTTGCAAGCTACCCATCTGACTAAGGGCTAATATCCAGAATCTACAAAGAACTAAACCAGATTTACAAGAAAAAGAACAAACCCATCCAAAAGTGGGCAAAGGATATGAACAGACACTTTTCAAAAGAAGACGTTTCTGAGACCAACACACATATGAAAAAGTGCTCATCATCACTAGTCATTAGAGAAATGCAAATCAAAACCACATTGAGACACCATCTCACACCAGTGAGAATGGCAGTCATTAAAAAATGAGGAGACAACAGATGCTGGAGAGGATGTGGAGGAATAGGAACACTTTTACACTGTTGGTGGCAGTGTAAATTAATTCAGCCGTTGTGGAAGACAGTGTGGCGGTTCCTCTACTCTACTTTTTAGAAACCTAGAAACTAAACTTACCAACATATTTTTTATCAGAACAAAATGATCTCTCTACATCTCTGATGTCATTGAATTCTTGTTTATCCAGATTCCAACTAACAAAAACATACATGCACCTATACCCAGTCACTTTTGGCAGTGGTGTGCTATAGAAATGGCTTGTTATTTCACATCACTTCTGCCTTTCAGATTTTAATGTTACTATCAATTTGTGATGGATAACATCACTAGAACCGTGTTTAATAATTTGCTGTACATATCTGCCTTGTTCCTCATTTTTTATTTTCCCTCCAAGATATTAATGACTTACATTAAATGTGTACAGTCATATTCATTGAATATAAGATACTCCTGATTGTAAGAAGCACGTCCACTTTATGGACTAATAAGGAAAAAGTTATCAGTTACTAGACACCATCAATTGTAAGATGAATTCCTTTTCCAAAGATGTTAAAATGTGAAAAAATGTAAATGAAGATTGATGAGATATAGTATAATAGCCTTTTTAATCTTACTAACTTTTCCGTTAAAATTTCTGTGTGTTCTTGCTTGCTGGATAGAAACTTCAAATTTTCTTTCTTTTGCAGTTTCAGTGAACTGTATCTGAATTACTTTTTGCTTCATTGAAGACTAAGAAGCATTTTTACTTGGTCTAGTTATTTCCAAATATTTAATGTCTTTATGATTACATAACTTGATCATCTTCTGTTTACAAACTCCCATCACAGCACAGAGATGCAGCATTATTTGAATGCTTGAGATGGAAAACATTTTTTCGATTTTCAGGAAGGGTGAGCTTTACTGACATTTTTCTCAGCTCTTCTCCCCACACACAGAATTACATATTAACTCTACCACTGTGACGTTATAGAGCCCTCTGACTTTATACTGTTTACCTTTTATGTATTTTTTTATGTTACACAATTTTGAAGCTCAGATTTATTTTGCCTTCTGTGTCATCTTAGAGCTTAATGATAAAAGCCCTCCCACCTTTTTTTATCCATTTTTCTTCCCACCCACCTGTTACTTCACTTTCTAATTGTCTCTAGAGGAAACACTTAGAAGTGTAGTTTACTCTGAGAGAACACTTACACTGAGGTGAGGAGGAACAGATACCTAGAGGTGATTGTATATTGGAATTTTGTTCACTTTAAAACTCTTAGTTGGGAGAAGGGTCACTATATTTTTTGCCTGAAGAAAGCTAGTTCTGTGTACACTTGAGGGCAACAACTCAAGGCAGATGTCAGGTAACCTGTTAAACCTGGATTGTCATCTCAGGGACATATGGGGGTGTGTTTGGGAAATCAGGAAGAAAAATTATGAAAACTGACCTCTGTACCAGTTAAACCATTTTAAGGAACTCAAGTTGTATGTAAATTATGTAATATAATATTATAATGTTCATAAATCTTACATTTAGTTTCTAATATCATACAATATCAAAGAAGTACTGTTTGGATAGTCATTCCTTGTAGATGACACTGAGACGGGTTGAAATGATTGTCAAATTGTTTTATGCTTACCAAGCAATGGTTCTTACCATTGGAATTCACGGATTTTTAGAGAGGTGCTTCTATGAACTAAACTTATATGTAAAATTTGGGCATTAAGCACAATTTATTGGTAGGATTTTGTAGGGAAATGCCTCAAAGGGATTATTATTAATAACTCAAAAGAAATTAATACATTTATGCAGACTTTTAGGTCCGCACTGTTTCTCTTTTATCTGGCCTTCATTGTGATCTTGATTGTAAATTGGTAGAATTTCCAGGACTAAGGAAACTTCTTAGTCCTGGAAATGGGAGCATTGTTCAAGTGACACATTTTTTTTTTTTTTTTTTTTTTTTTTTTTTT
>PVKV010038281.1:0-14046 GCA_004027835.1 Alouatta palliata
TGGATGAACCTGGAAGCCATCATTCTCAGCAAACTGACACAGGAACAGAAAACCAAACACCGCATATTCTCACTCATAGATGGGTGTTGAACAATGAGAACACATGGACACAGGGAGGGGAGCATCTCACACTGGGGTCTGTTGGGGGGAAAAAGGGGAGGGACAGCAGGGGGTGGGGAGTTGGGGAGGGATAGCATGGAGAGAAATACCAGATATAGGTGATGGGGAGGAAGGCAGCAAATCACACTGCCATGTGTGTTCCTATGTAACAATCTTTCATGTTCTTCACATGTACCCCCAAACCTAAAATGCAATAAAAAGTATATATATAAAAAAAAAAAACTAACCATATAAATAATCACATTTAGAAGTAAATAGTCTAATCTTCCTAATAAACAAGCAGAGATTCTCAGATTGGAAAATAAAAAAGCAAGACACAAGTTTATGTTGCCTTCAACTTTATAAACATTTTAAATATGAAGACACAAATAGGTTAAAAGTGGAAGAATGAATGAAGACATACCATGCTAACACTAGCCAAAAGAAAGCTGACATAGTATTAATGTCAGACCAAGTTAACTTCAAATCAAAGAATATTACAGTGATAAAGAATGTCACATCTAAGTTGATTCGTGCAGCAAACCACCATGACACATGTATA
This sequence comes from Alouatta palliata, assembly GCA_004027835.1. Taxonomy (NCBI): domain Eukaryota; kingdom Metazoa; phylum Chordata; class Mammalia; order Primates; family Atelidae; genus Alouatta; species Alouatta palliata. The sequence goes on from PVKV010038281.1 coordinate 662, forward strand.
CCTATGTAACAAGCCTGCATCTTCTGCACGTGTCCCAGAACTTAGAGTATAATTAAAAAAAATAAAAAAAGCAAAAACTTCACTTCATAATGATAAAGGAGTCAATTCTTAAAGAGGACATGACAACCCTAAATGTTTATACCTCTAATAAAATATCTTAAAAATACATGAACAAAACTGATAGAACTGCAAAAAGAAATAGACAAATCCACATCTTATGGTTGGAGATCTCAATATTTTTCTCTCAGTATTTAATAGAACAAGTAGACAGAAATTATACAGCAAAAATATAAGAGATTTGAACAACTACCTAACAACAGCAGATGACATATTCTTCTCAAGTATATGTGGAACATTTATCAAGATAGATCATATTCTTGGACATACAGTGAGTCTCAACAAATATAAAAGGATTCAAGTGATATAATGTATATTCTTCAAGTACAATGGAAATAAATTTGAAATTAATAACAGAAATATCTGAGAAAATTTTCCAAATATTTGAAAATTTAACAACACACTTCTAAATAACCTATGAATCAAAGAAGAGATCAAAAGGAAAGTTAGAAAATACTTTGAAATGAGTGAAAATGAGAACACAGCATATCTTAAATCAATGACTTCGCCCTTTGACTTAAAAAACCAGCGCAAAGAAGAGCAAATTACACCCAAAGTACTCAGAAGAAGAGAAGGTTGAAGTTAAGTCAATATTAAGGGAAACAGGAAAACAACAGCAGAAAATAATGAAACCAAAGCTGGGCCTTTGAGATCAAATAAATTGATAAACCTCTAGCCAGACTAATCAGGAAAAAAAGAAAGAGAACACAAATTTCCAATGTCAAGAATGAGAAAGGGAACAGCACTACAGATTCTACTGTTATTAAAAGGCTATTAAGGGAATATTATGAATAATTTTGTTTCAATATATTCAATAATTTAGATAAAATGGTCAAACTTCTTGAAAGACACAAACTATCAAAGCTCCTTTCAGAAGAATCAAATATACACCATAGAATACTACCCAGCTATAAAAGAGAATATAAAATCATGTCATTTGTGGGAACATGGATGGAGCTGGAGGCCATTATCCTCAGTAAACTAATGCAGGAACAGAAAACTAAATACCAGATGTTCTCACTTATAAGTGGGAGCTAAATGATGAGAACTTACGAACACAAAGAAGGAAACCACAGACACTGGGGTCTACTTGAGGATGGAGGGTGGGAGGAGGGAGAGAAGCAGAAAAGATAGCTATTGAGTACTGGGCTTAATTCCTGGGTGATGAGATAATGTGTACAACAAATGCCCACGACATGAGTCTACCTATGTAACAAACCTTCACATGTACCAACAAACCTAAAATAAAAGTTTTAAAAAAGAGGAAATGGATAACCAGAATAGATATATATTTATTAAATAGATTGAATTTGTAGCTTAAAGTCTTCGCACAAATGTAGCTCTAGGCCCAGATGCCTTCACTGGCAATTTCTAACAAATTCTTAAAGAAATAATACCAAATCTACTCCAATTTTTCTTCAACAAAATGGAATGGGAGGGAATATTCCCCAACTTATTTTATGAAGCCAGTTTTAGCCTCATCCCAAAACCAAAGAAAATCTATTGCAAAATAAGAAAACTACTAACTGCTATTTTTCATGAATATTGATAGAAAATGTCTAAACAGAATGTTTGCAAATTAAATCCAACAATATATTAAAAGCATAAACATTATTGCCAAGTGGAACTTATTCCAGAAATGCAGGGTTGATAGAACATTTTAAAATAAATGTTATTCGCCATATTAACAAACTAAAGGAAAAAACCCATATGACCCAATAGATGAAGAGAGAACACCAGTCAAAACCCAAGATCCTGCCTGGGCAATGTAGCAAGACCCCATTCTCCACAAAAAGACAAAATAAATAAATAAACAAAGTCCCAGAAAGCCAGGAGTAGCTGTTAATTTCTTCAGCCTGATAGAGTGTATCTAAAAACCTGTATCTGACACCATATATAATGATGAAAGACTGAATGACTTTTCCCTTCCAAGGCAAGGATGTCTGTTTTCACTTCTAAACAACATTATACTGGTGTTTCTGGACAGTGCAATTAGGCAAAAAAATATATTCCAGATTTGGAAATAAAGAGAAATAAAACTATTTTTATTCAGAAATTATGTTGTCTACTTAGAAAATTTGATAGAATTTACAGAAAAGCTACTAGAATGAATGAGTTTAGCAATGTTGCCAGATACAGAATGAACATAGAAAAATCGAGTATGTCAATCAGAAAATGAAATCTTAAAAGATACTACTTACAAAAGCTAATCCACCAAAATCAAGAAGGTTTAGGGATGCAAGATTGCCTCAACATACGAAAATCAATAATGCAATTTATCACACAATCAGAACTAAAAACAAAACTATATGATCATCTCAATAGATGCAGAAAAGGCTTTCGATAAAATTCAACATCTCTTGGTGTTAAAAACTCTGAACAAACTAGGCATTGATGAAACATACTTCAAAATAATAAGAGCCATCTATGACAAACACTTAGCCAATATCACACTGAATCGGTAGAAGCTGGAAGCATTTCCCTTCATGGATGCTGTCTCTCATCACTGCTATTCAAGGTAGTACTGGAAGTCCTGGCCAGAGCAATCAGGCAAGAGAAAAAAATAAAAGGCATCCAAATAGGAAGAGAGGAAGTCTCACTATCCCTGTTTGCAGACAAGATAATTCTATACCTAGAAAACCCCATAGTCTCTGCCCAAAAGTTCCTTAATCTAATAAACAACTTCAGCAAAGTTTCAGGAGACAAAATCAATGTACAAAAATCAGTATCATTCCTACACACCAACAACATCTGAGCTGAGAGCCAAATCAATAATGAATTCCCATTCACAATAGCTACAAAAAGAATAAAATACCTAATACAGCTAAACAAGGAGGGGAAAGATCTTTACAATGAGAATTACAAAACACTACTCCAAGAAACCAGAGATGACAGAAACAAATGAAAAAACATTCCATGCTCATGAATAGGAAGAATCAATATTGTTAAAACGGCCATACTGCCCAAAGCAATTTACAGATTCATTGGTATTCCTATCAAACTACCAATGACATTATTCACAGAATTAGAAAAAAAAAAAACTATTTTAAAATTTATATGGACAAAAAGAGCCCAAATAGCCAAAGTAATCCTAAGCAAAAAGAATAAAGCTGGAGGCATCACATTACCTGACTTCAAACTTCACAACAAAGCTACAATAACCAAAACAGCATGGTATTTGTATAAAAACAGACACACTGACCAACAGAACAAAATAGAGACCCCAGAAATAATGTTGCACACCTACAACCATATGATTTTTGACAAAGTGAGCAAAAACAAGCATTGGGGAAAGGACTATCTGTTAAAAATTGGTGTGGGGATAACTGGCTAGACATATGCAGAAGATTGAAACTGTACTCTTTCTTACCTCATATACAAAAATCAACTCAAGATGGATTGAAGACTTAAATGTAAAACCTAAAACTATAAAAAACCTGGATGATAACCTAGGAAATACTATTCTGGTCACAGGGACTGGCAAAGATTTCATGATGAAGATGCCAAATGCAATTGCAACAATAACAAAAATTGACAAATGGGACCTAATTACTCTAAAGAGCTTCTGCATGACAAAAGAAACTATCAACAGAGTAAACAAACAACCTACAGAATAAGAGAAAGTATTTGCAAACCATGCATTCTGGATTCTAATATCCAGAATCTATAAATAACTTAAACAAATTTACAAGCAAAAAACAACCCCATTAAAAAGCGGACAAAGAAACTTTTCAAATGAAGACATTACACGCAGCTAACAAATGTATTTTAAAATGTTTAACATCATGAACTATTAGAGAAATTCATATCAAAACCACAAAGAGATACCATCTCACACCAGTCACAATGGCTACTACAAAAAAGTAAAAAAGTAACAGATGGTGGCAACGTTGGGGAGAACAAGGAATTATTCTTTGTTTTTTCTTTTTCTTTTTTTTTTTTGAAGAGTCTCATTCTGTTGCCCAGGCTGGAGTGCAGTGGCACGCGATCTTGGCTCACTGCAACCTCCACCTCCTGGGTTCAAGTGATTCTACTGCCTCAGTCTCCCAAGTAGGTGGGATTACAGGCATGCACCACCATGCCAGGCCAGTTTCTGTATGTTTTGTAGAGACAGAGTTTTGCCCTATTGGCCAGGCTGATCTCGAACTCCTGACCTCAGGTAATCCACCCACCTTGGCCTCCCACAGTGCTGGGATTACAGGCATGAGCCATCACACCCAGCCAGAAAAAAGAACTCTTATACACTGCTGGTGGGAATGTAAATTAGTTCAGCGTCCATGGAAAGCAGATTGGCAATTTCTCAAAGAACTTAAAACAGAATTACCAGTTGACCCAGCAGTCCTATTACTGGGTATATACCCAAAAGAATATAAGTCATTCTACCATAAAAACACATATGTATATATTCATAGCAACATCACTCACAATAGCAAAGACATGGAATTAACCTGCATACCCATCAATGTTAGACTGGATAAAGAAAAGGTGGTACATATACATCATGGAATACTATCCAGGCATAAAAAAGAATGAGATTATGACCTTTGCAGTAACATAGATGGAGCTGAAGACCATTTATCCTAAGCAAGCTATCACAGGAATAGAAAACCAAATACTGAATGTTCTCATGCATAAGTGGGAGCTACACACTGAGTACTAATGGACATAAAGAAGGGAACCACAGACCCTGGGGCCTACTTGGACATGGAGGGTAGGAGGAGGGTGAGGATTGAAAAACTACCTATCGGGTACTATGCTTATCACATGGGTGATGAAATAGTCTATACGCCAAACCCTGGTGACATGTAATTTCCCTAGATAACAAACCTGCACGTGTACTCCTGAACCTGAAATAAAAGTTATACAAAACAAAGCAAAATAAAGATACCATTTATAGTTACACAAAAATATGAAGTGCTTAGAGATAAATCTGACAAAAGATAGAAAAGACTTGTACACTGAAAACTACAAAACATGAAGAAAAACTAGAGTATACCATGTTCATTGGTTTGAAGTCTCAAAATTGTTAAAGTGTTAGGCTTTTTCAAATTTATCTACATATGAAATGCAACTCTGATCAAAATCCCCACAAGCTTTTTTATGGAAACTGCCAAACTGGTTCTAAAATTCACACAGAAGTTTAAAGGACACAGTGCAGCCAAACACCTTTGAAAAAGAAAAAAGTTAGAGGGCTATCCCTATCTGATTTCAAGACTTATTATTAAGTTATGGTAATCAAAACAATATGGTATTGGTATGAAGATAAATAGATCTGCCAGGCATGGTGGCTTACACCTGTAATCCCAGCATTTTGGAAGGCTGAGGTAGTCTGAAGCCAGGAGTTTAAGACCAACCTGAGCAACATAGCAAGACTCCATTTCTATGAAAATTTAAAAATTAGCTGAGCACTGTGGCACACACCCATGGTTCCAGCTACTCAAGAGGCTAAGGTGGAAGCATTGTTTGAACCCAGGTGTTCAAGGATGCAGTGAGCTGTGATCATGCCACTGCACTCCAGCCTGGGCAACACAGCAAGACTCTGTCTCAAAAGAAAGAAAGAAAGAAGAAAGAAAGAAAGAAAGAAAGAAAGAAAGAAAGAAGGAAAGAAAGAAAGAAAAAAAGATAAACAGGACAGTGAAATACAATAGAGAGTCCAGATGTAGACCCACAGATCCACACATATATAGATTACTGATTTTTTGCAAAGGCAATGTAGTGGAGAAAGGACAGTCTTTTAACAGTGCTGTAACAATTGGATATTCACATGCAAAAACATGAACTTCAATTCATATCTCAAAATATATTCAAAAATTAAAATGTATAACAAACCTAAATATAAAATCTTAATCTGTAAGATTTCTAAAAGAAAACATAGGAGAAAATTTTTGTGACCTTGAGTTGGTCAGAATTTTTGGATACAATGTCAGAAGCATAATCTATAATAAATAAATTAATACATTAGTCATTGATATTTAAAATTCAACTCTTCAAAAAACATTCTTCAGAGAATGACTGGGAAAAACTCTTTGCAAATAATACATCTGAGGAATGACTTGTGTCCAGAATATATGAAGAACTCTCAAATCTCTATAATAACAAAACAAATAATTCAACTAAAAAATGGCCAATGGGCAAGGAACAATTTGTACTTGTATAAGTTGTTCGCTGGTATGTAATCTGAGATGCCCTTTTGAAGGACAATTTGACAAAATAAAAACAGTGTAAATGTACTTTATTCTTCAATACAGCATGCCCTTTGTAAATACTGTATTTTTCTTGGAAAAGAATCTGCCCTTGTGCACAAATAAGCATGGACGCAGATGTTTATTGAAACATTGTTTGTGACAGCAAAAGCAAACACAGTCTATGTGTCCAGAAGTAGAAGAGTGGTGATTAAACTATGATTCATCCAATATCATCCACATAACATTGAACTATAATATAGCAGCTAAAATGAATGAGAGCTATGTGCCCTGACATGAAAAGAATTCTGAGCTTAATAGGTAGACTAACAAAGAATGTTGCAGAACAAATACACAATGTTATCCTAAGACAAAGTAAAATCATTTATTTGTATAGTTATACATATGTATGAAACTTATTTAAATGACCTAGAGCTTCCAGTCAAGATGGCCAAATAGGAACAGCTCTGGACTGCAGTTCCCAGTGAGAAGAACGCAGGGGGTGTGTGATCACTGCATTTCCAAATGAGTTTTTACTGCCCACAGACCAGGAGATTCCTGGGCTGAAAAGCACCAGGAGTTTCCAGCACGACTGTTTCAGCTGGCGCTGTGGGTCTCTGCACAAAAACTCACACAAATCTGGGCAGCCATTTCTACAGGCACCTGGAAACACCTGGGATACAGAGCCACCCAGTCAACTGAAGAAAAAGGGGGCTGAAACAGGGAGCCAGGTGATCTGGCTCAGTGGGTCCCACCCCCCACAAAGACCAGCAATCTGAAATGCTCTGGATTGAGAGTTTCGCAGCAAGCGCAGCTGGACCCAGGACAGTCCAGCTTGGTGTGGGGAAGGGTGTGAGCCATTACCGAGGCAGTCCATGATTACCGAGGCAGTCCACCATTACTGAGGCAATCCACCTTTACCGAGGCAGTCCACCGTTACTGAGGAAGCCTGCCATTACTGAGGCAGACCACCATTACCAAGGAAGTTCTAACAGGAAGTTCACACAGTGGCTGGACAGAGCCCACAGCAGCTCAGTAACACCTCTGCTGGCAGATTGTGGCTAGACTACCACCTTGCTGGGCAGGGCATCTCTGAAAAAAGGCAGCAGCACATCAGGAACTTATAAATAAAGCCCCACCTTCCCAGGACAGAGCACCTGTGGTAAAAGGCATTTATGAGTTCCGCTGCAGCAGACTTAAACATACCTGCCCAGAAGCTCTGAATGGAACAATGGAGCTCCCAGCTCAGCACTTGAGCTCCTATAAGGGACAGACTGTCTCCTCAAGCAGCTCCCTGACCCCTGTATATCCAAAGAGACACCTCATAAAGGAGAGCTCAGGCTGACATCTGGTAGGTACCATTCTGGGACAAAGATAACAGAAGAAGAAACTGGCAGCAACCCTTACTGTTCTTCAGTCCCCGTAGGTGATCCCCAGACAAGCAGGGTCTGTAGTGGACCTCCAGCAGGCCTACAGCAGAGAGGCCTGACAGTTAGAAGGAAAACTAAAAAACAGAAAGAAATAACTTTAACATCAACAAAAAGGACGTCCACTTGGAGACCCCATTCAAAAGTCACCAACTACAAAGACCAAAGGTAGATAAATCCACAAAGATGGGAAGAAACCAGCACAAAAAGGATGAAAACAAACACCAAAAACCAGAAAGTGTCTCCTCCTCCAAGGGATCACAACTCCACACCAGGAAGGGAACAAAGCTGGATGGAGAATGAGTCTGATGAATTGACAGAAACAGGCTTCAGAAGGTGGGTGATAACAAACTTCTCTGAGCTAAAAGAACATGTTCTATCCCAATGCAAAGAAACTAAGAACCTTGAAAAAAGGTCTGATGAAATGCTAACGAGAATAAACAGCTTAGAGAAGAATATAAATGGCCTGATGGAGCTGAAAAAACAAGAGAACTTCGCAAAGTATACACAAGTTTTGATAGCTGAATCGACCAAGCAGAAGAAAGGATATGAGAGATTGAAGATCAACTCAATCAAATAAAACGAGAAGGCAAGATTAGAGAAAAAAGAGTGAAAAGAAATGAACAAAACCTCCAAGAAATATGGGACTATGTGAAAAGACCTAATCTACGTTTGATAGGTGTACCTGAATGTGACGGAGAGAATGAATCCAATCTGGAAAACACTCTTCAGGATATTATCCAGGAGAACTTCCCCAACCTAGCAAGGTAGGCCAACATTCAAGTCCAGGAAATACAGAGAAAATCACAAAGATATTCCTCAAGAAGAGCAACACCAAGACACATAATCATCAGATTCACCAGGGTTGAAATGAAGGAAAAAATGCTAAAGGCAGTCAGAGAGAAAGGTTGGGTTACCGACAAAGGGAAGCCTATCAGACTCACAGCAGATCTCTCAAAAGAAACGCTACAAGCCAGAAGAGAGTGGGGGCCAATATTCAACATCCTTAAAGAAAAGAACTTTCAACCTATAATTTCATATCCAGCCAAACTAAGTTTCATAAGTGAAGGAGAAGTAAAATCCTTTATGGACAAGTGATCGCTGAGAGATTTCGTCACCACCAGGCCTGCCTTACAAGAGCTCCTGAAAGAAGCACTAAGCAAGGAAAGGAACAACCAATACCAGCCACTGCAAAAACATATCAAATGGTAAAGAACATTGACACAATGAAGAAACTGCATCAACTAACAGGCAAAACAACCAGCTAGTATCAAAATGGCAGAATCAAATTCACACATAACAATATTAACCTTAAATGTAAATGGGCTAAATGCCTCAATCAAAAGACACTGACTGGAAAATTGGATGAAAATTCAAGATCCATTGATGTGCTGTAGTCAGGAAACCCATCTCATGTGCAAAGACACACATAGGCTCAAAATAAAGCAATAGTGTAAGATTTGCCAAGCAAATGGAGAGAAAAAAAAAAAAAAAGCAGAAGTTGCAAATCTAGTCTCTGATAAAACAGACCTTAAAGCAACAAAGATCAAAAGAGACAAAGAAGGGCATTACATAATGGTAAAAGGATCAATGCAACAAGAAGAGCTAACAATCCTAAATATATATGAACCCAATACAGGAGCACCCAGATACATAAAGCAAGTTCTTAATGACCTACAAAGAGACTTAGACTCTCACACAATAATAGTGAGAGACTTTAACACTCCACTGTCAATATTAGACAGATCAATGAGACAGAAAATTAACAAGGATATTCAGGACTTGAACTCAGATCTGGACCAAGCAAACCTAATAGACATCTACAGAACTCTCCACCCCAAATCCACAGAATATACATTCTTCTCAGCACCACATCACACCTACTCTAAAATTGACCACATAATTGGAAGTAAATCATTCCTCAGCAAATGCAAAAGTATGGAAATCATAACAAACAGTCTCTCAGACCACAGTGCAATCAAATTAGAACTCGGAATGAAGAAATTAACTCAGAACTGTACAACTTCTTGGATACTGAACAACTGGCTCTTGAATGTTGACTGGATAAACAATGAAACGAAGGCAGAAATAAAGATGTTCTTTGAAACCAGTGAGAACAAAGACACAATGTACCAGAATCTCTGGGACACATTTAAAGCAGTGTCTAGAGGGAAATTTATAGCAATAAATGCCCACATGAGAAGCAAGGAAAGATCTAAAATTGACATCTTGTCATCAAAATTGAAAGAGCTATAGGAGCAAGATCAAAACAACTCAAAAGCTAGAAGAAGAAAAGAAATAACTAAGATCAGAGCAGAACTGAAAGGAGATAGAGACACAAAAACCCTTCAAAAACTCGATTAATCCAGGAGCTGGTTTTTTGAAAAGATCAACAAAATAGGCCACTAGCCAGATTAATAAAAAAGAAAAGAGAGAAGAATGAAATAGATGCAATAAAAAATGATAAAGGGATTATCACCACAAATTCCACAGAAATAAAAACTACCATCAGAGATTACTACAAACAACTCTATGCACATAAACCAGTAAACCTGGAAAAAGTGAGTAAATTCCTGGACACTTGCACCCTCCCAAGCCTAAACCAGGAAGAAGTTGAAACCTTGAATAGATCAATAACAAGGGCTGAAGTTGAGGCAGCAATTAATAGCCTACCAACCAAAAAAAGCCCAGGTCCAGATGGGTTCACAGCCAAATTCTACCAGACACACAGAGGAGCTGGTACCACTCCTTCTGAAACTATTTCTAACAACACAAAAAGAAGGAATCCTTCCCAAATCGTTTTATGAGACCAACATCATCCTGATACCAAAAGCTGGCAGAGACTCAACAAAAAAGAAAACTTCAGGCCAATATTCATGATGAACGTAGATGCCAAAATCTTCGATAAAATACTGGCAAACCAGTTGCAACAGCACATCAAAAAGCTTATCCATCATGATCAAGTTGGGTTCACCCTGGGGATGCAAGGCTGGTTCAACATATGCAAGTCTATAAACATAATCCACCACGTAAACAGAACCAAAGACAAAAGCCGCACGATCATCTCAATAGATGCAGAGAAGGCTTTAGACAAAATTCAACCAGCCCTTTATGCTAAAAACTGTCAATAAACTAGGTATAGACAGAATGTATCTCAAAATAATAAAAGCTATTTATGACAAACCCATGGCCAATATCATACTGAATGGGCAAAAAATGCAAGCATTCCCTTTGAAATCTGGCACTAGACAAGGATGCCCTCTCTCACCACTCCTATTCAATATAGTCTTGGAAGTTCTAGCCAGAGCAATCAGGCAAGAAAAGGAAATAAAGAGTATTCAATTAGGAAAGGTCTATCTATATTTAGAAGACTCCATTGTCTTAGCTCCAAATCTCCTGAAACTGATAAGCAACTTCAGCAAAGTCTCAGGATACAAAATCAATGTGCAGAAATCACAAGCATTCCTATACACCAAAAACAGACTAAAAGAGAACCAAATCAAGAGTGAATTCCCATACCCAATTGCTACAAAGAGACTAAAATACCTAGGAATACAACTAACAAAGGATGAAAGGGACCTCTTCAAGGAGAACTATGAACCACTGCTCAAGAAAATAAGAGAGGACACAAACAGATGGAAAAACATTCCATGCTCATATTTACGAAGAGTCAATATTGTGAAAATGGCCATACTGCCCAAAGTAATTTACAGATTCAATGCTATCCCCATCAAGCTACCTATGACCCTCTTCACAGAACTGGAAAAAAACACCTTAAACTTCATATGGAACCAAAAGAGAGCCCGCATAGCCAAGCTAACACAATCCTAAGCAAAAAGAACAAAGGTGGAGGCATCATGCTACCTGACTTCAAACTATATTACAAGGCTACAGTAATCAAAATGGCTTGACACTGGTACCAAAACAGAGACATAGACCAATGGAACAGAACAGAGGCCTCAGAGGCAACGCCACACATTTACAACCATCTGATCTTTGACAAATCTGACAAAAATAAGCAATGGGGAAAGGATTCCCTGTTTAATAAATGGTGTTTTGAAAACAGGCTAGCCATGTGCAGAAAACAGAAACTGGACCCCTTCCTGACACCTTACACTAAAATTAACTCCAGACGGATTAAAGACTTAAACATGAGCCCTAACACCATAAAAACCCTAGAAGAAAACTTAGGCAAAACCATTCAGGACATAGGCATAAGCAAGGACTTCATGACTAAAACACCAAAAGCATTGGCAACAAAAGCCAAAATAGACAAATGAGTTCTAATTAAACTCCAAAGCTTCTGTACAGCAAAAGAAACAATCATTAGAGTGAACCAGCAACCAATAGAATGGGAAAAAATTTTTGCAATCTACCCATCTGACAAAGGGCTAATATCCAGAATCTACAAAGAACTAAAACAGATTTACAAGAAAAAAAAACAAACAAACCCATTCGAAAGTGAGTGAAGGACATGAACAGACACTTTTCAAAAGAAGACATATATGAGGTCAACAAACATATGAAAAACTGCTCATCATCACTGGTCGTTAGAGAAATGCAAATCAAAACCACATTGAGATACCATCTCACGCCAGTTAGAATGGTGATCATTAAAAAATCAGGAGACAACAGATGCTGAAGAGGATGTGGAGAAATAGGAACACTTTTACACTGTTGGTGGGAGTATAAATTAGTTCAACCATTGTGGAAGACAGTGTGGAAATTATGCAAGGATCTAGAAATAGAAATTCCATTTGACCCAACAATTCCATTACTTGGTATATATCCAAAGGATTATAAATTATTCTCTTATAAAGACACATGCATACATATGTTCACTGCGGCACTGTTTACAATAACAAAGACCTGGAACCAACCCAAATGCCCATCGATGATTGACTGTACAAGGAAAATGTGGCACATATATACCATGGAATACTATGCAGCCATAAAAAACGATGAGTTTGTGTCCTTTGTAGGGACATGAATGAATCTGGAAACCATCATTCTCAGCAAACTGACACAAGAACAGAAAACCAAACACTGCATGTTCTCACTCATAGGCCGGTGTTTAACAGTGAGAACACATGGACACAGGGAGGGGAGCATCACACACTGGGGTCTGTTGGGGGGGACTAGGGGAGGGACAGCAGCGGGCAGGGAGTTGGAGAGGGATAACATGGGGAGAAATGCCAGTTATGGGTGACAGGGGGATGGAGGCAGCAAACCACATTGCCATGTATGTACCTATGCAACGATTCTGTATGATCTGCACATGTACCCCAGAGTCTAAAGTACCACATATATATATGATATATAGACCATATATATATATGATATATATATACCATATATATATATATATTATATATATATGGTCTAGAATGACACATATCAGACTTCCTACAAAAAGAAGAGGAAGATGGGCATAGACGATTGTGAAGGGGCATTTTCTTTCTTTCTTTTTTTTTTAATATATATACTTTTTATTGCATTTTAGGTTTGGGGGTACATGTGAAGAACATGCAAGATTGTTACATAGGTACACACATGGCAGTGTGATTTGCTGCCTTCCTCCCCATCACCTGTATCTGTTATTTCTCCCCATGCTATCCCTCCCCAACTCCCCACCCCCTGCTGTCCCTCCCCTTTTTCC
>PVKV010038282.1:0-14053 GCA_004027835.1 Alouatta palliata
TGGGGAAAGGAAGGGAGATGAGATTGGGAGGGCAGAAGAGATGGGGAGGGGAGATGATATAGAGAGGGGAGATGGAATGGAGTAGGGGAGATGAGATAGAGAGGGAAGATGGGATGGGAGGGCAGATGGGATGGGGTAGGGGAGATGGGATGGGGTAGGGGCAATAAAATGCACTGGGGTGATGAAATGGGGTAAGAGATGAGGAGAGGGAGAGATGGAGAATGCTCTGAAGAAAATATGCCCAAATGTTTCCTATGAAACTCATTCATTTATTCATTCATTCAACAAAGATGTCCTGAGGACCTGCTATTAGCCAGGCATTGTGCAACAGTAAACAAATAGGACAAAAATCTCTGCCTTCAAAGAGTTTATATTCTAGTGAGGGAGACAGACACTAAACAAATAAAAATCCATAGTACATAAGGCAGTGGTAAAGACTGACATATTAAAAAGGAAGAAGGAAAGGGCTTTATAAGGTCAGGGGAAGGGGCTGAAATGGCCAGGTAGGACCTCTCTGAGGAGGTGACTTTGGAGGAAGACCTGAAGGGGTGAGAAAGCAAGCTATGCAGAAATTGGGGGAAGAAGCTTCAGGCAGGGACAGGAGTATGCCTGGCATGGCCAAGCACCAGCAAGAAGGCCACTGCTGCTAGAGGGTGAACAAGACTCGGGGTTGGCAGGAGGTGGTAAGAAAGGGACAAAGTCGGAAAACCACAAGGCGCTGGGGCATCCCAGGGCTCTGCAGGTGGAAGGGAGGGGAATGGGGGCTGGTTCCACCCCAATAGGACCACTCCAGCTACCGTGCAGGGAGGAGAATGAGGAGCAAGGGAGATGAAGGAAGATGATCAGGAGGCTTCCTCAAGAATCCAGGGAGAGAGGAAATGGCTTGGACCAGTGGGAGGCAGTACAGAAGTGGCCTGCCTTGGAGGGTAGAAGCAACAGGATTTCCCTGAACTGGAGGTAGGATATGAGGGCAAGGGAAAAGCCCAGGACACATCGGCAGTTCCTGGCCAAGCACTGAGAGGGGTGGAGTTGCAGGGATGGGTCAGCCTACAGAAGGGGTAAATCTGAGGGAAGGACCTAGAGCTCAGTTTTGAACAACAGAGAGCAGGCAGTATAAAGACTCATTCCCATACCAGTGCCATGGTCAAAGCAGAGTCCCAGGGCAAAGGCTGAGCTTTGGATGCCATTGTCATGGAAATGGTCCTACCACCGTGTGCTGGGTGAGCTCTCCTAGGGAGCAAATGCAGACAGGACAGAGAGGAGTCCCACATCTCAACCCCAGGCCCCCAAGGTTCAAAGGCTGGGAGTCAGGAGAGAAGAAGAAGAAAGCAGAAAGGAGTCTAAGAAGAGGCCAGTGAAGTGGGAGAAAAACAAAGGAGAATCTTGGAAGCCTAGAGAAGGGAGTGTTTTGACAAAGAGACTGGTCACCACATCAAATGCTGGCAGGTGGGTCCACTGAGGAGAACGGATACCTGGGGATTTGACAATCTCAGGGGCAGGTGTATGAGTACAGAGTTACCTTCTACGCTTTTGAGTATGTTTAAAATATTTCCTATTTTAAAATAAAAATATTAAATTAATGAGAGGGAGAGGAGGAGGAGAAGAAGAAAAAGGGGAGAGAAAGAGGGATAGAGGAACTGGGGAGAGGGAGAAAAAAACAGGATGGGAGATAGGGAGGAGAAGAGAAGGGAAAAAGGAAGGAAGGAGCAGGGGGAGAGGGAAAGGGGAGAGGAGAAGAGAAGGAAGGGGAGGATGGAAAGGAGGAGAGGAGGGAGGGGAGATGAAGGACATGGTAGTCATGAAAGAAAGAAGAGATTAAAAAAAAAAAAAAACTTGGACTCTATGACGTCCAAGTCCAAAAGCAGCAAATCAGAATGTTTGAATTCTTGTCCAGGAAAACTCCCGAATTAGCCACGGAAACGTGTAAGGAGATCCATCAGTCTGTAAATTGCCTGACAAGTCCCCTCTGAGGTGAAAAATGCACACTCGGCTCTCCTAGTAGATACAGACAACGATAGCATCAGAATCAATGCAGACCAGTCAGCTACCTCTCAAAGCTACCCAGGGTGAAGGAGCCAATCGCTCTCCTTAATTGAATTTAATGCTCACTGTCAGGTTTTAAAGATTAATTCTCAAACATTGCAGCAGACTGAAGTGCATGCCTTTTTTCAATCAAGCAATTAGAGATCTCAAAATGCCTGCATAGAATTAAGGAGTTAAGTCTTTTGTCAAATGTTCCATGATGATTTCATGGATTAACTGGAGACATTCTTTGTGTCCGACAAAAGCAACAGATTTGAAAACAACATGACAAGTAAAATATGGTGTAGTCATTTGTCGGTACGGTATTTACCATAGTTTCTGTGTCCTCGTTACCAAGACATGGCTCCACCAGGAATTCCTCACAGTCTCCAAAGATTTAACAACCATTGATCTAGCCACAGGTCATGTTCTTCCTGCCTGCCTGCCTTTCGGTTTTGGTTATAAAAGATATAACACAGTCTCCTTGTAGGTTCTTCGAACTATGCAGAAGTGCAAAAACAAAATCCCATAGGAAACAGCCACAGGATTGTTGTTTCTCTGATTTCATTGGAAATATGTGTGCTCTGCCAAAAAAAAAAAAAAAAAAAAATCAAAACCAGAAAAATACAAAGAAAATAAGAGTCATGCATAACCCGATCACCTGGCTGTCAAACTTCTGGGTGAACCTTTGCCTCCCACGTGGCTCTACTCTACTCACTCTTGTCTCAGAGACCCTCCTAGTCAGGCCTGGCTCCTGGTCTCACCCTACTTCTTGACAGTCCCTGTTGCCCCAGAAAATAATTTGAGAGACCATTCTCAAACACACAGCTCAGCCCAACCTGTGCAACCAGCACCTAACCCTTCACCAAAGGGATGGGATCAGCCCATTTCCCAAAGCTTTGGGGGTCCTTTAAGATGCCTGTGTTCTAGAGCTGGATTGCACTGATTCTAAAGACCAATTTGGGAAACACCTTAGTAATAGTGAGTCTCCCAATCCATGAACAGGATGCCTCTCTCTATTCATTTAGGTCTTCTTTCATTTTCTTAAACAACAGTTTGTGGTTTTTTAATAAAAGATCTTGAATGTCTTTTGTCAAATTTATCTCTAATTATTTCATAGGTTGATAATATAGTAAATGGTTATTTTTAACTTTTATTTTCAGATTGTTCATTTTTCATCTGTAGAAATACAATTAATTTTGTATATTGACCTTGGATTCTGAAACCTTACTAAACTCACTTTTTAATTCTAGAAGCTTTTTAAAAATAGACACAGTGAAATTTTCTTTTCTTTCCAAGTTAGAGTCTCACTGTGTCACCCAGGCTAGAGTGAAGTGGTGTGATCATAGTTCACTGTAAAACTTTGAACTCCTGGGCTCAAGCAATCCTTCCGAGGAGCTGGGACTGCAGGCACATGCCACCTGATGAATTGCTTTTATTTTTGTAGACCTGGGAGTCTCACTATGTTGCCCAAGCTGGTCTCAAACTCCTGGCCTCAAATGATTCTCCTGCCACAGCTTCCCCAAGTGCTGGATTACAGCATGAGTCACCGTGAGCATCCTGGAATTGTATACAAATAAAACTGCCTTTATTTGCAGGTGATCATGTTATCTGCAAATAAAGGCAGTTTTACTTCCTTTCCAGCCTGGATCCTTTTCTTGTCTTATCACACTGGCAATCTCTGGTACAATGCTAAATAACCATGGAGAGAGTGACACCCTTGCCTGTTCCTGATATCATGGAGAAGGTGGTCAGTCTCACACAGTTAAGAACAACACTAGAGCTAATGTTTTTTGTTGGTGCCCCTTATCAGTTCAAAGGAGTTCTCTTCTAGTTCTAGTTTTCTGAAAGTTTTTTTTAAGATCATGAAAGAATGTTGGATATTGTCAAAAGCTCTTTTGGCATCTACTGAGATGGTCAGATGGTTTTTCTTTCATAATTAATCATTAATATTATAGTTGAGTCATTAATGCTGAGTTACATTGATTTTCAAATGTTAAGGCAAGCTTACACTTCTGGGACAAATTCTAGTTGGTCATGATATGCAGATATATAGTTAGACTGATTTGCTAAAATTTTATTTAAAAATTTTGCATCTCAGATGAGTAAGTAAAAGATAAGAAAGAGCCGGGCGCGGTGGCTCACGCCTGTAATCCCAGCACTTTGGGAGGCCGAGGCGGGTGGATCACAAGGTCAAGAGATCGAGACCATCCTGGTCAATATGGTGAAACCCCATCTCTACTAAAAATACAAAAATTAGCCGGGCATGGTGGCACGTGCCTGTAGTCCCAGCTACTCGGGAGGCTGAGGCAGGAGAATTGCTTGAACCCAGGAGGCGGAGGTTGCGGTGAGCCGAGATCGCGCCATTGCACTCCAGCCTGGGCAACAAGAGCGAAACTCCATCTCAAAAAAAAAAAGATAAGAAAGAAAAACAATTTCGCATCTATGTTCATGAGAGATATTGATCTCTTGCTTTCTTCTCTTATGATGTCCTTTTCTTGGTTTGCTATCAGGGTAATAATGGTCTCACAGAATGAGTTGGGAACTGTTCCCCCTTCTTTGCTATCCTAGAAGAGTTTGTGTATATATATTGTGTATTAGTTTCCCCGGCACAAAGTACCATAAACTGTGTGGCTTAAACAACAGAATTTTGCTGTATCACAGTTCCAGAAGCTAGAAGTCTGAAACCAAGCTGTTGGCAGGATGGGTTCCTTCTGAGGGTTCTGAAGGAAGGATCTGTTCCAGAACTCTCTCCTTGACTTGTAGATGGCTGTCTTCATATTCACATAGCTTCTCCCGCTGTGCATATCTATCTCCAAATCTCCCCTTTCTATAAGATATGCATAGAGGGAGAATTGGATAGGGCCCACCCTAATGACTTCATTTTGACTTGATTACCTCAGTCATGACTCCATCTCAAAATAAAGCTACAGTTTGAGGCACTGGGGGTTAAGATATCAAAACACAAATTTGGAGTTGGGGATAGATGCAATTCATCCCATAATAAATTGGTATAATTTCTTCTTTAAGTGGTAGAATTCACTAGTGAGTTTTCAACTGGAGTTTTCTTTGTGGGAAGGTTTTTAATCATGAATTCAATTTTTTAAAATAAATATGAGGCTTTGGAGTTTATTTTCTTGAATGAGCTTTTATTGTTTGGGTCTTTCAAGGCATTTTTCCACATCATCTAAGTTGTAGAATTAATTGGCATAAAGGTGATCACATTATCTTAGTGTCTTTTAAATGTCTGCAGTATCTATAATTAGGTCACTTCTCTCATTCCTAATATTAGTAATTTGTAATTTTTCTCTGTTATTTCCCATGAGTCTAGCTAAATATACCTCTCATTGGTCTCAAAGAACCAACTTTTTGTTTCACTGATTTTTCTCTACTATTTTTCTATTTGCTGTTTCGGTTACTTCTGCTCTTACATTTATTTGCTTTTTTGGGTTGAATTTGCTCTTCTTTTTCTGGTGTCTTAAAGTAGAAGCTGAGATCACAGTTTTGAAAATTTCTTCCCAACTAACATAGACATTTAGTGCTATAAATTACTATCTGAGAACTATTCTAGTAACATTGCACAAATGTTTATATATTGTGTTTTCATTTGCATTCCATTCCAAATACTTTTTAATATCTCTGTTTCTTCACTGATCCATGGGCTATTTAGAAATATGTTATTTAGTTTCCAAATATTTAGAAATTCTCCAAATATTACTGTTTTGATTTTTAATTTAAATCCCATAGTAATCAGAGAATACACTTTGAATGATTCCAATCTTTTTAGATGTACTGAAACTTGTTTTACATGGTCTATCTTGGAGGACACTCCATGGGCAATTGAAAAGAATGTATATTCTGCTATGGTTACATGGAGCGTTCCACAAACGTCAAATAAAGCCCAGCTGGGTGACAACGTTGTTCGAGTCTTGGAAATCTTAGCTGATTTTCTGTCTACTTGATCCATTGATTATTGAGAGCAGGGTGTTGAAATCTCCAACAATAATTGTGGATTTTACTGTTTCTCCAGTCAGCTTCTGTCAGTATTGCTTCATGTATTTTAGACCTATCTTATCATTTACATAAATATTTATGCACCTAATGTTTATGTAGCTGACGTTCCATGCCTAATGTTATGTCCTTCGATAAACTGACCCCTTTGTTGTTATGAGTCTCTTCACTCCTGGTGCTATTCTTTGCTCTGAAACCTGCTTTGTCTACGTTAATAGTCACTCCAGCTTTCTTTTATTACTTTTAGTATATCTTTTTCTATCCCTTTACATTTAATCTTTTTGTCTTTGCGTTTCTTATGGGCACTGAGTCTTGACTTTTTATCCAACCTAACAATCTTTGTCTTTCAAATGGGATAGGTAGACCATCTCATCCATAATTGATATGGTTTGGGTTTCAATATTGCTATTTGTTTTTATACCAGCTGTTCTTTGTTCCCTCTTTCCTAATTCTTTTGCCTTCTTTTGCAATGAGTTCTTTTGTTATTTATCTCCCGTGGTTAGATTTATAACCATAAAGCTTTGTTTTGTTTTATTACGAGTTGCTTTAAGGTTTACAGTGTACATCTTTAGCTTATCACAGACTGCAAGCAACATTACTGCTTCCCCTATAACACAAGAACTATAACAATAATATACATAATCTCCTCCACCCCAGCCTTTGTGCTATTGTTACTGTGTATTTTACATCTACATATGTTATAAACTGCACAATACATTATTATGTTTTTACTCTAAACAGTCAATCATCATTGAAAGTGACTTTTAAATAAGAACAAAAAGCATCTTACATTATCCCAGATATTTACCATTTCTAGTGCTCATCATTCCTCTCTGCAGATGTAGATTTCTC
Organism: Alouatta palliata; assembly: GCA_004027835.1. Classification (NCBI taxonomy): domain Eukaryota; kingdom Metazoa; phylum Chordata; class Mammalia; order Primates; family Atelidae; genus Alouatta; species Alouatta palliata. The sequence goes on from PVKV010038282.1 coordinate 6,886, forward strand.
TTTGGCATCATTTTCCTTCTGTGTCAAGGACTCCCTTTACTAACATTTCTTATAGGCCAAGTTTGCTGACAGTGAATCACTTCAGTTTTAAAACGCCTGAGAAAGTAATCTGCCTTTCTTTTTTAAAAGATATTTCACTGGATGTTAAATTTCAGGTTGACAGTGGTTTTGCCTTTGGCCTTTCCTTTCAGTGCTTTCAAATGGTGTTCCATTGTCTTCTTGCAGTATGTCCAGTGAGAAGTTTGGGTCACTCTTAGTTTTGCTCCTCTGTATGTAATCTGCCTTGTTCCCTGCTCTAACTACTGGTAAGTTTTTTTCCCTTTAACAGTAGTTACAAGAAATTTCAGGCCAAGTACGGTGGCTTACGCCTGTAATCCAAGCACTTTGGGAGGCCGAGGCAGGCAGTATCACTTGAGGTCAGAGGTTCGAGATCAACCTGGCCAATGTGGTGAAACCCCATCTCTACTAAAAATACAAAAATTAGCCGGGCGTGGTGACAGGTGCCTGTAATCCCAGCTACTTGGGGAGCTGAGGCAGAAGATTCACTTGAACCTGGGAGGAAGAGGTTGCAGTGAGCCGAGATCACACTACTCCACTCCAGTCTGGGTGACAGAGTGTGACTCCATCTCAAAAAAAGAAAAGAAATTTCATCATAATATACTTCAGTGAACTTTTCTCTTCATGTTTCTTGAGCCAGGGGTTCATTGAGATTCTTGAATCTATGGGTTTATGATTTTCATCAAATTTAGAAAACTTTCCACCATTATTTCTTTAAATATTTTTTCTGTTCTCCGCTTCTTTGAGGACTCCACTTTCAAATACATTGGGTGAACCTGAAGTTGTCCTACATCTCACTGATGACCTGTTCATTTTTTCCCCCTTTTTGCTCTCTGTGTTTCACTTTGGATAGCTTCTTTATGTCTTCAAGTTCGCTAACCTCTTTTATAGTTTCTAATCTGCTGTTAATTCCATGCACTGTGCTTTTCATTGAAGACTTTGTTTCATCTCTAGAAGTCTAGTTTGGGTCTTTTTTGTATTGCCCATGTCTCTTCTTAATATGCTCATGCTCATGCTATTCTCTACCTTTTTGCCTATATGTAATATATTTATAATAGTTGGTTTAATGTTCTTGACTTCTAATTGTATCATCTGTGCCATTTCTGGGTCTGTATCTATTGACTGATTTTTCTTCTCATCATGATTCATATTTTTTTGCTTCTTTGCATGTTTTGTAATGTTTATTTGGATATTAGACACAGTAAATTCAGGAGGCTCAGTATTCCAGCCTGGGTGGCACAATCACAGCTCACTGCTCACTACATCCTTGAACTCCTGGGCTCAAGCAATCCTCCCATCTCAGCCTGCCAAGTGGCTGGGACTATAGGTGTACGTCACCATGTTTGCTTAATTTTTTTAGAGACAAGGTCTCACTACATTGCCCAGACTGGTCTTGAACTCCTGGCTTCAAGTGATCCTTCCACCTCATCCTCGCAAGTAGCTGGGAATACAGGCATGCATCACCATGCTTGGCTTCACATTCATTCTTGAAAGATACAGAATCATGAGTTGACATGTTCCTAGTTTTCTATCTTTAAAGATATCATCAAAGATCCCCCACCTCCTCACCTCCACCTCACACCTGCCATATACATACTCCATTACTCCATTACTTCAGTCAAATCTTCCCCACACCCAGCCTTCTGACAGGAATATTTAGGAGAGTGAGGGGATCTGAGTATTCATTTTGTGGGTGAGCCACTGTGTCACAGAACAAGAAGGCCAGCAGTGATCCACAAACTGATCTCATTCACTACAGGTATGAACTTTAAAGATACCATTTTTAGTTTTCTATCTTTAAAGATACTAGTCCATTGTCTCTGGACTCTACTATTTCTGGTGAGAATTTAGTCATTTTTCGTATGATTTTTCTCCTCCACATGACATTCAGTTTTCTCTGACTGCTTTCAAGATTTTCTCTTTATCTTTGGTTTGACTACCATATGCCTAGGTGTGGTTTTCTTTGTATTTGTCCTGTTTACAATTTGCATGGTTGGGATTTTTTTTTTTCTTTTAAAAAAGGAACTCACCAAATTTGGGGCATTTCCGGATATAATTTTATTCAAAATATTTTTTTCTTTCCCATTCTCACTCTTCGCTCCTTCTGGAACTCAATTACTTATATAATAGATCTTCCGATATTGTCCATAGCTCTCTGAGTATCTGTTCTTCTTCTCCTCCATAATTTTTCTGTTTTAAGGCTGAATAATTTCTACTGATCTATGTCCGAGTTCGCTGGCTGTGTCATCTCCCTCTGTTATGTAATCTAAATGGTGAATTATTAATTTCAGATACTGTATTTTTCAGTCCTAGAACTTAACGCTTGTTTTTCTTGCAGCATCTATTTCTCTACTGAGATTCCCCATCGTTTTACTTGTTATGAGGATATTTTCCTTTGTATCCTTCAGCACATCTATAATAACCGTTTTAAAATACTCGTCTGCTAATTTCAACATTGGGATCGTCTTGAGGATAAGCTCCTTTGTTGGCCTTTCTCTTGAATATAGGCCCCCTTTTCCTGTTTCTTGCTTTATCTAGGAATTTTGGGTGGAAAACTGAACATGACAAAATGTATCTTATCTCTAAATTTTTTTATGCTCCTCTAAAGAACATTGATTTAAAAAAAAAAAAAACAGGCAGCTAACCTGGCTTTTACTCAAATTTCAAACTCCATTTCCCTTGCAGTGTGCAGCAGCAGAATTTCTATTCAGTTCTCTTTGCCATAGTTGAGCTGCTTAGAGTCTGCCCCCTGCACAGGTTCAGGAGCCATTCAGAGATTTGGGTAGAGTTTATAGATACTTTCCAGCTGCTGTGGTTATCCCAAACTCTGTCCTCTGGTTCTTCAAGCCAGTAACACTACAGGTTTTCTATCCAAATTTTTAGCAGCCTGTCTGGCACAGACTGGAGCCTATGCTTAGCCAAAGGAAACAAACAAAAACATTTAGAAAACTTTCAGCCGTTCAGTCAGAAACTCATCCAGTGCCGTTTCCTTCGGAGGGGAGACTTCTGTCCGGTTTCTGCCTGTTCTCTTTGCTCTCCGATACCTTCAGGTGGTTCTGCTGTTGTAGAGTTTGCAGTTGTTAGCTGTGGGAGGGTTGGTCCGCCAGAACTACCACTTCATTACTGGAAGCCAAACCTAATTTCCAATTTTAAGCATCTGTTTTGCAGTAATTAAGAGTAAAACACTTCACCCCACCTCCTCACCTCCACTCTCACTCCTGCCATACACATATTCCATTACCCCATGACTTCAGTCAAAATCTTCCCCACACCCAGCCTTCTGGTAGGAATGCTTAGGAGAGTAAGGGGATCAGAGTATTTGTTATGTGGATGAGCCACTGAACACCACCACCACCAGCTTCACAAAAATTTGCAGAGAACCTGGAAACACTGCAGGGTTTCTAGGATACATGGTATGGGAGTTTGAGCCAATTTCATTTGCATTTCTAAGGCCAGGGTACCCAAGCTCATATCTGGGTTACAAGGGGCTCACGTTTGCAGAAATAGCAAGAACAAAAGCAGCATTTTCATTTTACACCATCTTCCTAAGTGCTTCCTGAAGTGTCTTCTACACCAAATGATGCAAGCTCTCTCAAAGTAAAGGTTGAGGAGAAACTCGATCAGAATCTGTAAGTACATGAACATTCATTATACAGAGAATTCCAAGAAATTATTCTCTCTATTCAATAAGGTCAGAACAAAGGGAAGGATTTTTAAATGTCAACAGAAGATGTAAAAGGGCAAAGAAAAGTTTTCTTAAAGAAAAAAGGATTAAGAGCAAGACATATCACAGAAGGAGCTGAAGAGAGTGTGGAGAGCTGGAAGCAGGGGCTTCTGGGAGCCATCAGCTACACCCACTTTGCAGAGTGGGAAGATCCCTCCACAGCCTGCCTGGCCTCCCAGCAGGTGCAGAGCCTGTCCAATGGTGGGAGTATAGTGGTCTCAGGAGGAGCCAAGCCCCTTTTGAAAGCACCATAGTCTGGGACATCATATCCAGGACATTTGAAAGCATCATAATCCAGGGCATTATTTTGGGACCACCTCCAGGTAACAATAATCATGTATTGAGCAGTAACTACATGCTACACGTGATTTTCAGCACTTTACAACTGAGTCAGTTGAGTGAACTGAGTTAACTAAATTAACTCAATCTTCACCACAGCCCTGTGAAGTAGAAAATAGGTCCATTTAACAGATGAGGAAACTGAAGCACACAGAGGTTGCCTGTCTCAGGCCATACTGTGAGAGGTGGGGCAGGCACTCAGACCAAGGCACTCTGGCTCGAGAGTCTGCAGGCTCCAGCACCACTAGTGCTCTTCTACCTCCCACCTGCAATATCCCCCAAGGTCCAACCCACTACCCTAATCCTGTGCTCTGGAGAAATACAACGCAAAGCCAGACTAACCCCTCTTGCTACTACTGCCAGCCTTTAGGTTGTCTCATGGTGGGTTCCCCACTGAATCCCCGCCTCCTAATTTGATTCCAAAGTGCTGAGGTCCTCCTTTATGCCCTTTCCCCTACTTGTCAGCTCTGTCAACCCAACCACTTCTCGCCTCTGTGGCTCCATCCTCTGAGCACCGTCCTCTCCCCCTAGCACCACAGTGACAGCCTCAAAACTGGTGTCTCAAGTTTCACAGGATGAAAGAGTTATAGAGACGGTGGTGGTAATGGCTACACAACACTATGAATGTATCTAATACCACTCTACTGTATGCTGAAAATATCTAAGATGGTACATTTTATGTATATTTTACCACAGTAAAAACATTTTTGGAAAAAACAAAAAACTGGTATCTCAACTTTCACTCCCACCTACAATCTCCTGTCACACAGCAGCCAGAGTGGACCTCTGCATCAGAGTTGGGTTACAGCCTCCCACCCCGCAAACTCTCCAGTGGCTTCCCAGCACACCTGGAATAAATCCTGTGTCACCTGGCCTGACTCCACTCCAGCAGCACTGGCCTCCTGGCCTCTCGCACTCCAGTGCCTTCCCCTTCGGGGCCTGGGCACCTGCTACTCCTCTGTCCAGGTGCTCTTCTCTACACAGCCGCTGGCTTGCTCAAGTCTCTACTCAGAGAGATATTCCCTGAACCACATGATCTAAACACTGCTCTCATCACTCCCCTTCATCTTAGCTGGCTCTACTTTTCTTCAAAGCATTATGTTACTTCCTAACATATTTATTTGCTTATTTGTTGTTTCTTTATTTCTCCAACTAAAATGTAAGTTCCACGAGGGTAATGGCACTATCTATTCCTTATCTGTTTTGTTTGCTTCTCTATCCCCCAGTGTCTTGAACAGGGTCTGGCACATAGTAGAAAGCCAATGTCTCTTGAGTGAGTGATGGCATAGATGGAATAAATGGATGGATGGATGGATGGATGGATAGATGGATACATGAATGAATGGAATGGAATAGATGCATAAATGAATGGGATGGAGGGATGGGTGTTAAATGGAGGATGGATGGATGGATGGATGGATGATGGACAGACAGATAAAAGGATAGATGGACAAACAAGTCCAAGTGGACAAAACAATGGCTATATTAGCTTTGGGTCATCTGCAGACTGGAAAGCAGACCTCCCTTCTGTAACATTACCCAATTTATTTATTATTATGTTGTGGAAAAAATGCTAAGTACAGTACCCTTTAGTCATGAGAGACCTCCTCTACTCTGAGAGTAAATAACTAATTCTCAGAGTTGAGTGTTATTGTTCAATAAGCCATAGGTCATCCAGTTGGACTGTATGATCTTAAAGATAACCTCTTTATCTCGCTCATCTTCTCAAGAAAAGTCTGAGACTCTCTGGAACCACAAGGACCTTAGGTGTGGGGGGCCTTTGGCCAAGCCTCAGATGATAAAAGTTGCCATTTACCAGAAATCACATGGACTTTCTCAACTGTAAACAACTTGCAGCTGCCTCTGTCTTTCCCGGCCACGGGCGCCACGGGCGCTTGCGGCTCCTCCCTCACCTCCCAGTTACTTGCAACACTTGCGGCTCCTCCCTTGTTTACCAATTCCTTGCAGCTGCCTTTGTAAGCTGCTTTCCCCTGCTGAATAAATGAGACTTGATCAGACTCCTGTCTTGTCTCCATTCTTCGCGCCTCCTGTCCCTCTTTCATCCCCACTCCCTCTCCCTCGTCCCCGTTGTTGTCCTGCAGGTCGGGACAGTCTGGCGCCCAACGTGGGGCGAGGATACGAGGGGTCCAGTGAGGGACGTCGTCAGAAGCGGCCGAATCAGAAAATAGTCCAGAAAAGGAGACGACGCGGGAGCCTGCCGCGATCTCAAGGTCTGGTAAGTGGACGACGATATGGGACAGGAAATCAGTCAACAGGAGATGTTCATAGAAGGGCTTAGTAAAGCTTTAAAGGCGTGAGGAGTAAAGGTTAAGGTTAAGCAATTGTGTAAATATTTTAACTATATAAAGGACCTTTGTCCCTGGTTCCCACAAGAAGGGACCATTGATGAAAAAAAGATGGAAAAGAGTGGGGGATGCCCTCACAGATTTTTATAAGACCTTCGGGCTGAAAAAGGTCCCCGTAACCGCTTTCTTTTACTGGAATCTGATAGATGAAATTATCTCCCAGAGACATTCAGATCCATTTATTGCTAATGTTATCACACAGGGAGAAAACTGTTTGCAGGGTCCTGACGGCGCAGCTGCCGCAGGCCTTCAACAAAATTTAGAGCTTAAGGACCAAGACAAAAAGAATGTTGCAAATAATTCAGAGGAAATTAATCTAATGTCCTTTGATAGTGATACTGATAAGGAGGAGACAAAGGAAGCCACCATTAAGGAGGAGGAACCTAAGGAAGCGGCCGTTAAGGTCCCTTCCTGCTCTTTAGAACGATTCGCCGAGCAAGTCGCCAGTGGCTTAAAACAAACTAAATCACCCAAAGTACAGAAAAAGAATAATGTGGCTTATGGAAAGGGCTAACAACTCTGATGACGAGGGTATTGATGAGGGTATTGATTGGAATGATCTGGAGGACGAGGCTGCACGTTATGATAACCCTGATTGGCCTCCCCTCTCAAGCCGCCCTCCGCCTTATGCGGCACCGCCATCCACGCCCGCTCTGGCATTTCCAGCAGTCGATCCTCAAAG
>PVKV010038283.1:0-14049 GCA_004027835.1 Alouatta palliata
GGCGGACAACAGAGAAAGCGCCTTGGAGGGCAATGGCCACACTCCGTGTCAGGCATACAGGACAGCACACGCACACGGACGTGAACACACACGGAGGCATACACACACGCACACAGGCACAGTCACACACACACACACGCGCGCGCGCACACACACACACACACGCGCGCGCGCGCACACACACACACACACACACACACACACACAGAGTAAGCCACGCGGAGACATCCAAGGGTCGCAGGCAGCTCCTGAGGCTGTGGGGTTCTGGTCTCTGCCCGGAAGCCCCTCGGGGATAGAGCAGCCCGGCAGCACAGAGGCTGACTTTACCTGGAAATGCCAGCAGGGACAGCTTTCGAGGAGACGCACGCCCACACCGTCTGGGCAGGCCTGAAGCATCCAGGGGATCCTTGGGGATCGATCGCCCTGGGCACCCCTGAAGCTCCGCTGGACCTTTTCTCCCATGGTTCCGCCCTGCCGGACTCGGGAGAAAGCGGGACCGTGGCGACGATCGCCGTGAGCGGGGGCCGTCGCCCAACGCCAAGGCCCTGCCACAGTGGGCCGCTGCTTTGCCGAGCCGCTGAGACGGTTCCCCGGGCCACGGTGGCGGCCACTGTGACGCGAGCCCCGGCTCAGCGCTCGCGCTTGTGACTCGCCGCTTGCGCATGCGCATTGGCGTGCCCGGCTGGCCGGACTCAGTGTCCGCGCTCTCCCGCCGCAGCCGCACAGGACAATGCTGGAGGCAGTGCCAATGGAGGTCCGGGAGCGGAGGCTGCATGCCACAGGCGGCGTAGGAGCGCGACAGTTGTGACCTCAGGACCTCCTTGAGCCGACTTTCCCGATCGGATGGGCTGGAGGAGGAGGGCGCTTCAGCCCGTGAGGTGGGCACTCGGGACTGCCCTCCCCATTGCATCCCGGATGGAACGGACGGCGTGGGCCGGGATCGGCTCCCAGGGGGCTGGAGGTTCAGTCTGATGAGGAGTGGCGGGGGTCGGTGGACCTCAGAAACATGGGCCTTAGACCCTCGCGGAGGGTGTCAGAAGAACATTCATTCCCGGGCTCCGTGAACTCGCTGCCCCCCTTCGATATGGGGCACTCTCCAAGGTTCTCTGCCTTGGTCTCCAAGTCCAGGGACCCCTGCTTCTCAGCACTGCTGTCCGCAGAAGTCGGGAAGAAAGTAAGAGCAACAAGCCCAACGTGCGGCAGAGGTGGCAACACTTGGAACTCGCCTCCCATGTGGACAGATCAGGTGAGAATGCATCTCAGAAGCTTTTCGAAACGACTCCAAACCTCAGACAGATGTCCTGGCATGCCGCTGAGGACCCCCAAGAAAACCAAGCACAATATGCTAACAGAGCTTAGTCACTTTATTGTTTTCACAGAAAACATAATATTCTTGGTACAAGGTGTTTAGATCAAATCAGTTTTATGGCCTATATACAGAGACCGTTATCAACTTCTGTTTTGAAGAGAAATATCATTCCCTGTGTTAAAAATGCAGATTGTCACTCTTATTGACACCTAATCCCAGAGTGTATACATCTGTGGGAGGTTCATCAGTGGACGAAACCTGTTTCTGGGGTACTGTTTCCACTAAGTCATATTGTAATAAAGGCCCTACCCTGCCATGTGGTTTTACATTTTTTCTGTGATGAGCAAATCATAAACATGGAAACTTAATCCCCTCAAGACAAGGTTTTAGCATCCAACTTACCTGACAAGATTTTCATTGTCTCCAGTTCCCTTGCAAGTGGCACATTCAGTTCTTCAATCTTCAGCTTTGGGCATCTTTTGCAACACTGACCGTCTTTTTCTTCTCTCTCAGGAACTCTTTCCTGCCATACAAGGGCTAATAAAATCAAACAGAAAACAGGATAAGGATATGAGGGAAACAATTTTAAGAAAGAAAACTTCTCAAAGGTAAGGCTGTGGAAAAGTGCTTAACTTATTCCAACCTCATTATTTTCTCCCTCATGAACGAAACTTTCTGATAGTTAAAGAAACTGTCTCTGGGCTGGGTGGGGTGGCTTACACCTGTTATACCAGCACTTGCCAGGCTGAGGCAGGCAATCAATTGAGGTCAGGAGTTCCATACCAGTATGGCCAACAAGGCAAAACTCTGTCTCTACTAAAACTACAAAAATTAGCTGGCATGGTGCACACAGCTATAATCCTAGAATCCCAGGTACTCCAGAAGCTGAGGCAGGAGAATCGCTTGAATCGGGGAGGCAGAGGTTACAGTGAGCTGAGATTGTGCCACTGCACTCCAGCCTGGGCAACATAGCAAGACTTTGTCTCAAAAACAAAACAAAAAGAAAGGAACTATCTCTACAGAAGCAAAATTCCTCAAGTTCAACACTCAGTAACCTTTTTTCTAACGTAATTATATGAAGTAGGTAAATCTCTCCCTCTCTGCTCCTGCTAACAGTACGGTTCATATGGTATACATGCTTCCTAAAACGTTTTCCTTAGCTTATATAAATACACATAAGAAATTTTTAAATATTTATATATAACACACATATTTTCCACTGATTCTTTATTGTCAACAAAAATAATTTCACTGTCAACATAGGAGCTTAACTTCTGTTCTTTAAGTATTTGACCCCTGACAAATGATGATAATACTGGGTTTAAAAATCCATTCATACTTATCATCAAACCAGTCTGAAGCAAAACCCCAGTTCCCAGTTTTTCCTGTTTCTACTCTTAAAGAAACATGGTCTCCAGCTGAGAGGTTGACTTCCTCTCACCCCCTGTCACTGATGACTGTTTAATTCCGCACATTCCTAGTGCTATAGCACCTGAAAGTGAGGCAGGCCACCTCTTTGCTCTGGTTTCCAGACCATTTCCTCCTTCCTAAAAGACATCTAGTTTTCAACATCAAGAAACTGGAATATGTCCATCACAATCCCTCCTTGTGATAGTTATCTACTAATTCCTGATAGATACCAATTGTCTGTCATTTCTTAAATGCTTCAGCAGCTGGCTCACCGTCACTCCCTTTAATGCCATTCCTATCATCCTTTGGTCACTTTGATATCCACATACATAATACTTCCCATAATATGGCCTCTCAGTTCTCTAACACCTCTCTCCTCTAGTAGCCTCATCCTCCACACTTCTACAGTCATTCACTTCCATGGTCATGACCCAGACCCTGTCATTATGAGTCAGTACCAATCCCTTCATAACCTCAATTATCCCACTCTGACTTCCATCACCTATATCTCTTCTTCTTTTTGAGAGGAAATCTTGCTCTAGTCACCCAGGCTGGAGTGCAATGGCTCAATCTCAGGTCACTGCAACCTCCGCCTCTCAGGTTCAAGCAATTCTCCTGCCTCAGCATCCAGAGTAGCTGGGATTATAGGTGCCTGCTACCACACCCAACTAATTTTTTTTTGGTTTGTATTTTTAGTAGAGATGGAGTTTCACCATATTGGTCAGGCTGGTCTCAAACTCCAGACCTAGTGATTCCCCCACATCAGCCTTCCAAAGTGCTGCAATTACCAATGTGAGCCACTGTACCTGGCCAATTTAATTTTAACTGAAACTAAAAATATTTGTCTCTTAATGCAATGCACAAGAATACTACTCTGAACGCTTATACATAACTCAATATTGTAAGTTAACCACAAAGAACCTTTTTACTTAGATTTTCATCATGCATCTCACATTTTAATATCCTTACTCTTTCATAAAAGACATCATAAATGCTCACCTAATAAAAACAATTTCTCATATCTTTCGTATAACAAGTGGTCACATGCTTTTATGTATAAGTATAATAGAAATAAAGAAACAGGATGGGCCTGGCACAGTGACTAATACCTGTAATCCCAGCACGTTGGAAGGCTGAGCTGGGTGGATCACTTGAGGTCACGAATTTGAGAACAGCCTGGCCAACATATCAACATCCCATCCCTACTAAAAATATAAAACACAGCTGTGCGTGGTGTTATGTGCCTGTACTCCCAGCGACTTGGGAGGCTGAGGCAGTAGAGTCACCTAAACTGGAGGTTGCAGTGAGCCGAGGTCACACCACTGCACCACAGCATGGGTGACAGAGTCGCAAAAAAACAAACAAAAACAATAATTATTTTAGCATGAAGTAATTTCAGAGTTAATTACAACATTGCTAGTATGAAGTGGAGAGTTAGTTACATTATTTACTTTAAAAAATATCTGTAATCTTTCCAAAACAAGGTATACTTGTAATTATAAATCTCTAGAAAATTTTCTACTCTTTTAAAGTTGCATACAAATAATTTTTCTACCAACTTTAGTTTAGATTATTTTGTAGATAGAGAACACTGCTTTAGTGTAAAGTCTGAAGTGTCAGTGCCTTATATATTGCTAATTCTGATTATTTCAATAGATTTCATTTTGCATTAAATATTCTTTTCCTATTTACTCTATCTGCAAATAAACATTTTTTACTATGAACACTCTGGAGTTTCTGCAGCTATTAATGTTTTTCTTTCCCATATTTATTACATTTGCAGAATTCTCTGATGCTGAACAAAGTTTGAGCAATTGCTTCAGGGTTTGCCTCTAACATAAAATAAGCACAAGATCGGAGTTACAAGTAAAGTTACTGCAACTCTCTTTATATTGTAATGTTTGTCTTTGAAATGAATGCTCTCCAGCACTTTAAAGGTTTATATTTTCTGAAGAATCTTTTGAGAGAATTGCATTTTTAATGCTTTTATTAAGTAGAAGCTCTTTCATGTACAGTAAGATTGTGAGCACATATTTACGACTTTTTAACTTTCATTAAATTTGTACATTTGTTCTCAAGTATAAATGTTTTCTTGTGCAAGAAGGTGTCAGCATTATTTAAGTTTTGTGACATTGTTTATACTTGTCAAAGTTTTCTCCATGAATTACCTTACCTACAATCAATTGTGACAATCATTTAAAGGCTTTCTCACATTATTCATATTTCTATGACTTCTCAGCAGCACAATTTCCTGTTTTTGGAAATGTTTGAAGTGTTGTCACAAGCATTGTCACAACTTTTGGGTTTCTAGAGTTTCTCTCCAGTATGAATCATGTAATGTCTGTTAAGAGTTGAGGACTAGTTAAAGGCATTGCCACATTCTTCACACTTTTAGGGTTTCTCTTCGTTATGAATTATCTTAGGTCTAGTACGATTTGAGGATTGGCTAAAGGCTGTGCTATATTCTTCACATTTGTAGAGTTTCTCTCCAGTACAAATTCTCTTATGTGTAGTAAGTTTTTGAGATTCATTAAAAGCTTATCCACATTTCTCACATTTCTTGGGTTTCTCTCCAGTAAGAATTCTCTTATGTTTTGTAAGAGTTTAGGAGGGGTTAAAAGCTTTGCCACATTCCTCACGTTTGTAGGAGTTCTATCCAGTATGAATTATCTTATGGTTAGTAACTTGTGAGAATTGGTAAAAGGTTTTTTCGCATTCTTCACATTTGTAAGGTTTCTCTCCAGTATGAATACTCTTATGTCTAGTGAGGATGGAGGTGTGGTTAAAAGCTTTGCCCCGTTCCTCACATTGGTAGGGTTTCTCTCAGGTATGAATTCTCTTATGATTAGTGAGGCTTGAGGAGTGGCTAAAAGCTTTGCCACGTTCCTCACATTTGTAGAGTTTCTACCCAGTATGCATTTTCTTATGCATAGTAAGGGTTAAGGAGCACCTAAAAGATTTGCCACATTCTTCACATTTGTAGCATTTCTCTCCAGAAGAAATTATGTTATGTCTAGTAAGCTGTGAGCACCAGCTAAAAGCTTTGCCACACTCTTCACATTTGTAGGGTTTCTCTCCAGTATGAATTCTCTTATGTCTAGCAAGGACTGAGGAGTGGTTAAAAGCTTTGCCACATTCCTCACATTTGTAGGGTTTCTCTTCGGTATAATGATCTTATGTCTAGTAAAGATTGAGAAGTGGTTAAAGGTTTTGCCACATTCCTCACATTTGTAGGGTTTCTTTCCAGTACGAATTCTCTTATGTGTAGTAAGGTGTAAGAACTGGTTAAAGGTTTGTCCACATTCTTCATATTTGTAGGGTTTCTTTCCAGTATGAATTTCTTTAGGCGTAGAAAGGTTTGAGGCCTGATTATAGGCTTTGCCACATTCTTGACATTTGTAGGGTCGTTCTCTGGTATAAATTCTTTTATGTTCAGCTAAGTGTGAAAGCGTGAAAATGACATTTTACATTCCTTACATTTCAAAGGTTCCTTTTCACTTTGTCTTAAATTATGTCTGTTTAAATTTCAATATTTATCAAAGACTTTCACAAATTTGTTGCACTGAAATATTTTGCTCTGGGTTGTTGTCAAAAACTGGTTAAGTCCATTGTCACATTCTTTGTACACCTTACACTCATCCGTGCTTTGACAACATTTTCTTAACGGTAAATTTTCACATCCGCATTTTTTATATCTTCTCAGTATCACTTTTACAAATCGTTTTTTATGCCCTGCTTTGGCCAAAGATCTTGGGCAAAAGAAGAAGACGCAACTGAAAGAAAAAAAATTACTCCACTTACTCGACTCAGATTAATACACAAGTCTTATCTATAAAATTATATAAACTACATGACAAGATGGCATAGCTAAATTTTACAGGCTCAAATTTTTTCAAAGACATATAAAGGTAATAAAGACACACAGACAAAATTACATTTGTAAAAAATTTAATTGTGTGCAATGCCCCAGGTGAGCTTAATGCAAAGAGCCACACAGAACAAAAGTCTCCTATATTTACCCAACACAGATCTTCCTGCTTCCTAATATCACATAGTGACCTGAAATAAACTGCCTACTGCTGGTTTCTTTGTTAAATGACAAGTAAAATGCTGCCTTATACATTTTTATTTCTGAATCATATAGTATTTTACAGACACTGGTTGCTGTCTCTCACGACATCAAGTTCTCAAACAGTGGTATTCTTTCAAATGACAATTTGAGTCTGTTGAGACAGAAGGTAAGTTCTGTAGCAGCAGAAGGACTGTGGTACCATGGACATAAAACAATTGTAAAAGGTGATTATTGATTATTAAGAAGAAACATAAATGGCTGAGTGTGGTGATTCACAGCTGTAATCTTGGCACTTTGGGAAGCTGATGTGGGTAGATCACCTAAGGCCACACGTTTGAGACCAGACTGGGTGCAGACTAAAACCCAGTCACTACTAAAAATACAAAATTAGTTGAGCATGCAGATACGTGCTTGTAATGGCAGCTATGTGGGAGGCTGAGACAGGTGAATCACTTGAACCTGGGAGGTGCAGGCTGCAGTGAACAAAGACCATGCCACTGCACTTCAGTCTGGTGACAGAGAAAAACTTTGTCTCAAAAAACAATCTTCTAAAACAACTGAATTCTCAAAATGTATATAGGCACTGCATATTTCTTATTTCTGACATAAAAAAGATGCTAAAAGCAGTTTCTTAAAGTAAGGGAATTGGAGAAAACAACATATAATCAAATAAATATACATAATTTTTTGTAAAAGATATGCACATACACAAAAACACAATCTCATGGCATTACATTATGAGGCAGAAAATATTTCACATTATTCTCTAATATTTTAAAAATAAAAACACAAAAATCAGAAACATCTGTTAATGAATACACAATGTAAAAACATCATTACCAACCAACATCAATGACCAATGTCAGGGCAGATGTAAGAAAAAAAATTTTTTTTTATTCAACTGAAATTTATTTTGTAAAAAAATAAAAATATGCTGGTTATTTTTATATAGGTTTTATGTAACCCCCAAGATACCATTAAAAAAAAAATCTGTACAGATACAAAAAAGAAATTAGAAATAAGTAAGCTCATACCAATAGACAAAAAACGAGACAGAGAGTAAAAAAGAAACAAAGATGTAAGAATCCAATAAAATAATTAAAAACATAACATTGTCTTTCTCTTTCAGAATATTAAATACATACATAAAATTAACTTACAAATTAAGAGACATGCTTTCAATACACAAATTTACTAAAAGTTTAAAAACTAAGAACCCTTTTTTTCACACAAGTCAATTGAGATCAACTGATTAAAAAAACACACACAGAAAGGGGCAAGATGGAAGTAGACAATTAATACAAATATGAATCACATGAGAGCAGAGGAAATCAAAATAATATTATGCAAAATAATACGCAATATTATACATCTTAACTCAAAAACTGTCACATTTTAAAAATGTACTTCAAGTCAAAATTCCAAGGAGACAAAAAAGGACAAAACAAAACAAAACGAAACTTACAAATTTAGGTCAGGTGCAGTGGCTCATGCCTGTAATCCCAGCAGGTTTCGAGGCGGAGGCAGGAGAATCACTTGAGGTCAGCAGTTTGAGACTAAACTCACCAATATGGTGAAACCCCAGTCAGTCTCTATTAAAAACACAGAAATTAGTCACGCATGGTAATAAGTGCCTGTAATACTAGCTATACTGTAATGCTAGGTAATATTGTAATGATGTTCATCTCTGTCAGTTCAAGCTACAGATTTCTTCTTTTTTTTTTTTTGAAATGGAGTGTCACTCTGTCACCCAGCCTAGAGTGCAATGGTGAGCTCTCAGCGCACCACACCCTCCACCTCCTGGCTTCAATCAATTCTCCTGCCTCAGCCTCCCAAGTAGCTAGATTACAGGTATGCACCATCACGCCTGGCTAATTTTTGTATTTTTATGTAGAGACAGGGTTTCACCATGTTGGTGAGGCTTGTCTTGAACCCCTGACTCTATAATCTGCTCAACTCAGCCTCCCAGAGTGCTGGTATTACACGTGTGAGCCACCACGCCCGGCTGCAATGAACAGATTTAATACAAAGTTTTTCAAATCTCATTGCATTTTGTAAGAAATACAAAGAACAATCCTGAATGTACAGAATCTCTACAGACAATAAAATACCCAAAAATAGTAAAAACAAAAAAAAACTATGTTGGAGGCATTATAATACCTGATTTCAAAACACATTAGAAAGCTAGAGAATTACAACAATTTGATATGAGAATAAAAGTGAAAAAGTAGACTAGTAAAATAGAATGTACCGGGCGCGGTGGCTGATGCCTGTAATCCTAGCACTTTGGGAGGCTAAGGAGGGTGGATCATGAGGTCAGTAATTCAACACCAGCCTGACCAACATAGTGAATCCTTTTCCCTACTAAAAATATACAGATTAGCTGGGCATGGTGGCAGATGCTTGTAATCCCAGCTACTCAGGAGGTTGAGGCAGGAGAATGGCTTGAACCCAAGAGGTGGAGATTGTGGTGAGCTGAAAGCCATCCATTGCACTCCTGCCTGGGTGACAGAGTGAGACAGCGTCTCAAAATAATAATAATAATAATAAATGCAATAGGATGCAGCACATATATAAAAACTCTCACATATATGGTAATATAAAGAAGTCATTTGCATACCCGTATTATTTTACCATTGTTAGTGAAAGCCAATAGGTAAAAGCAATGCAAATTTCTGTCACCAAATAGTTCAGTAGATATAATTTAAAATATAAAAAAAAAAAAATTTACTCAGTTTGCAAAACAGCAGAAAGTATTCTAACTAGAAAGGTAAATCTTGATGATATTATGCTAAATAAAAATGTGCCAGCCACAACAGAGATGTTATGAGATATGTAAAGCAGTTTCTCTTAGAGAAAACAGAACGGTGTTTGAAAAGTGTGAAAAAATGGGAAAAATTGGTAGTTGTTTAGTATGTATGACAAAATTTCCAGAAATCTTTGATAAAACAATGTAAATATACTTAACATGCCTGAAATGGACACTGTTTTTGAGTCAGGGTCTTACTCTGTCACCCAAGCTGGAGTGCATGATGCAATTATGGCTCACTGCAGCCTCATACTTTCAGGGTCAAATAATCCTCCCTCCTTAACCTCCCAAGTAGACAGGACCGCACTACTATGTCTGCCTAACATTTAAGATGTTTTACAGAGACATGAGGTCTCCATATGGCTCTCAAGCTGTTCTCAAGCTTTTGGACTCAAGCAGTCTTCCTGCCTTGGCCTCCCAAAATCAGGGGATTAGATGTAAACCACCACCATCACTGGCCATGAAAGTTACATTTAAACAGATTTAAGATGGTAACTTTTAAAGAATTATAAATCTTTCCAAAAATTACCTTCAAGTCACAGAAGTGTTTCTATGACACAAAGAAAATATATATTTATTATTAAACACAAGGTGAAAATCAGACTAGTCCCATGACTACTCAGACAAGATAAAGCAATCATTACAAATCAGCTAAGAAAGCATAAATACGGGGGGGGAGGGGCTAAAAAAAAAAAAAAAGAAAGCATAAATACAAGATTAGCCATACACACATATATAATCAAATTGTACTAGACATATGGTTCATTTATCCCTTAATTAAACCCCACACCTACTTACGGGTATAAACAGAATTGCAAATTGTCTAAAATTGTAAAACAAAAAAAAACACAATACAGTTATATTAATAAACTTACACTGAGAAAATCCACTAATATAGAACTGCAAAACAATAAATGTTTACTCATAAAATCTGGAATGTAACATTGATGAAGCATTAGCAAAGAATCTGTGAGGATACTACAACAGTTTACTGTAACTGTGAACTCACTGGAGATGACTATTTTGAATCATTGGCATCCACTGTAATGCAGTAAAATTTCATATAAAATGCAGTGGAATCATAAACAGAAGATTCTAATGACAAACTTTTGATAGATAAGCATTTAAATGAGATAATTTTTAAGTTGTAAACATATACTATTCTTACACAAAATAAAACTTCTGTAATCTAACTTTAGAAGCAAAGAATACCCTTACATTGCTAAATAAAGATAATATATATCGATTTTGCAGAATATTGTCAGAGCCTCTGATACATAAAACAAATATTTGGTAATGATTTATGTTCTATTTAGATATAGGTTGACAAAAATGAGTAAAAGTCTTATCATCTTTATTTAGCTGCCTATGTTTACTTTTTCTCTGATTACTAATTATCTAATTCTCTTCAGACATAACATGTAAATTCTAGTCTATTGTCATAAATGTCTAAATCTAAAATTACAAACAAAATCAAAATAGAAAATAGAAAGTAAAAATGGACAGGGAGAGTGACATTACTAAGATGGGAAAATAAAAGGTGCCCTATGTGCCTATTTTCTGACAGCAAGAAAATTCATCAGCCACCCCTAACAAAAATGCCTTTATGAGAGAAACAGGAATCATGGCTCAAACTGCAATGACAGCTACATGGTACATTGAGTCACAGAACTGCTTCAGGTTAGGATTTCAAGACCAGCCTGTGTTATATAGAAAGACCCCATCTCCAAAATAAGTGCCCTTAAAAGAGCTATGAGATCCAGGAAGGAAGTTGTACAACTCTGCTAATACTCAAGATGGAGGAACATTCTTTTCAGAACACAGGCTTTGATTCATGTGGCAAATTCTAGGACCCCAAATTCTTGGCTATAGGCCAGAAAATGGACCAGTGAACTTAGTCCCACTGAGAATTCTGAACTTATCCTGTAATCATCCCGAACTCCTACCAACCACAGTCTGGGAAAGATCCTCCCCTTCCAGACGCCTGGAGGAAGACACACACTTATAACCATGCTGTCAGGCCTGAAGATGTTGGCCCTCACTGTGGTCCATGAAGCAGTTCCATCACTCAGTTTCAGCTCCCTGAGCCACAGTGCATGGCAAGTTCTGCCTATGTAAAATCCACAGTGACCTTGGGAAATCTTTTCTGGTACTCAGTGAAAGCCAAACTCATCTACATCTTAATATAAAGCCTACCATATGAAGGCCCAAGTGCAGAAACCTGACCTACAGTCTGCCAAACAGAGCAAAGTCCTGAAGAATATTCAGTCTGTCCAAAAATAAAATGGGAATTACAACTATCCAATCCCCTTGCAACAAGCCAACTAAAGATGGACCCTAATGCAGACCAACCTTTGTAACCAAACTAAAACCACTCTCCACTACAAAGCCATAGGACCTCCCATCACCCTGGGGCTCAGCAAAATGTCTTTACCTTCTGAAACCAGTTTATAGAAAGTTGAAGAGGTGTTTGCTCCTTCGAGTTCACAGACGACAATGCATAAATATACTATGCCTATTCTCAATGCTTCTATCTCAACGTAGCATTAGAAGTATAGGCAATAAAAATTAGTCAAAAAATATTTTAGCTTATTGAAATTAAGGACAAATAATTAAAAAGTTGCTTTTTGTAGATCATTTGATCTCATATAAAAAAACATAAACATTACATGAAAACCTAATTAAAGTAATAATTACACTCAATCAACCAGCAAAATACAAAATTAACATACAAGTGTAAGTTACAGTTCCATACACTTTAAACAGTCTGAAAAAATAGAGAAAGGAAGGAATTTTACTTACAATAGCACTAAAATAATATATTTCAAAGAACAAATATAACCAAGGAGTTTAAATATCTTTCCAATAAAAGATACATCAATTAAAAAAACTGAAATGACAAAAATCAATATAAAAACATTTCCTGTCTATTGGTTGAAAGACTATTGTTAAAGTGCCACATTATCGATAGTGATTTTTAGATTTAATAAACTATCAAAATTTCAATATTTTCTACAGTAATAGAAAATGTAATTCTAAAATTCACTAAGAACTACAATAAACATTGAATAGCCAAAGCAATCTTGAAAAACAAACAACAAAGCAGAACATCATAAATTATAATTTCAAACTATACTTCAAGATTATAAAAGAAAAAGGCAGAAAAATGAGCAATACAAAAATAATGGAGGCCAGGCTCTGTAGTGCACGCGTGTAAATCACAGCAATTTGGGAGGACGAGGCGGGGGGCGAATCACTTGAGATTGAGAGTTTGAGACCAACCTAACCAAGAAGAAGAAACTCTGTTTCTACTAAAAACACAAAAATTAGCCTGGTGTGGTGGCAGGCACCTGTAATCCCAGCTAACTGGGAGCCTGAGGCAGCAGAATTGCTTGAACCCAGAAGGCGGAAGTTGTTTTGAGCTGAGATTGTACCATTCCACTCCAGCCTGGGCCAAAAGAGCAAAACTCCATCTCAAAAAGGTAATAATAACAATAATAGAACACAAACCAGTACTCTCACACATTTTAGACATTATGTAAAAAGAGAGCTTAAAAAACAGTTTAACATATAAAGTTTCTCCAAATTATGCAGATGACTGATTTTCAAAAACAATGAAAGAGTGATTGGATTTTGCAGTCTCTTATGTGCCACGAAGAGGACTTTGGTTGTCACTTTAAATGTAAAGGAAGACCTCTGCAGGAAAAGTAAAATCTTTAGAGATTTTAAAAAGGTAAGTCAGAAGATGTTTCTAGGAGTCGTCTGTTGTACTCACTTTCACTTTCACCTACCTGGGGGTTCAGCTACCATTACATGTCTCTTGACATTCCAAGGCTCTTTTCCTTGCTCCAGACAGGTGATCAGGTCTGGCTTAGAGACAGCAATACCTGTTTTATTAAAAATTATACGAATCCTGCTCATATTTTCCAATTACCAACTTAGTACTGTGTGCTCAGTAAAAAGAATGTAATAAAATATTTTGGTAAAATAATTCTAAAATACTAATTTATAACAAAATATTTGAAAACATATCTTAATTTTGTAAGTTTGTAATTTCATTACCTGGTACTACTAAACCAAAAAGTAGTGGCAATCAGATTTTAAGATGTAATAAACAGAATGTTATGCCACTAAATTTCTAAACTTGACACTAATTTAGAGTGAAGGACACAGATCAGCTCAGGAATGCGGAAAGTTGAGGTCAAAATTAAACATCTTAAAATTCTTTTTTACCAGAAAAATCTAGGAGTTTCACAGCTTCTGCACAGCAAAAGAAACAGTCATTAGAGTGAATCGGCAACCAACAGAATGGGAAAAAATTTTTGCAGTCTACCCATCTGACAAAGGGCTGATATCCAGAATCTACAAAGAACTGAAACAGATTTACAAGAAAAAAACAAACAAGCCCATTCAAAAGTGGGCAAAGGATATGAACAGACACTTTACAAA
>PVKV010038284.1:0-18259 GCA_004027835.1 Alouatta palliata
CCCCCCGCTGTTTGCTGCCTTCCTCCCCATCACCTATATCTGGCATTTCTCCCCATGCTATCCCTCCCCAACTCCCCACCCCCCGCTGTCCCTCCCCTTTTTCCCCTGACAGACCCCAGTGTGAATTCTTTAAGAATCAGGCCCGGCATGGTGGCTCACCCCTGTAACCCTAGCACTTTGGGAGGCCAAGACAGGCAGATCACTTGAACCCTGGAGTTTGAGACCAGCCTGGGAAACATGGAGAAACCCTGTCTCTACCAAAATAAAAAATATAAATTAATAAATAAGTTAGCTGGGCAAGGTGGCATGCACCTGTACTCCCAGCTACTTGGGAGGCTGAGGTGGGGGAATTACTTGAACCCAGCAGGTCATGGCTGCAGTGAGCCATGATCCCACCACTGTACTCCGGCCTGTTTAAGAGCCTGTCCAAAAAATAAATAAATAAATCACAAATCAGCCAAAGGCTCAGCTTGTCTGACAGAAACTTTCACAAAATCTACTAGAACCCAGTAGATTCAGAAATCTGTCAAACACTTCTTTATCTAACACTGCATAGGTGACTACCTGTTAAGAAAAATTAATAAAAACTGAAAAGCCATCCACCTTGTAGCTCTTCCACTTCCTCTACTGTTCATTACTGGCTTTATTTCATTTCTAAATTGAACTGCATATTGCAACCTCAGGCCAGCTGGATCTTTGCATAGATACTGTATCTTGTTTCTGCCAGAAATGATTCTTATTCAGAATGAACAGTAAAAGGCAACACTAGGTACAAAATGCACTTGAGTTTTAAAAGAAAGATGAAAAAACTTGCACATCATCCAACAGCCCTCTGCAGCATGAAGAGGAAAAAAAACATACTTCAGGGAAATAATATCTATTCTTTTCCATTTCACAAATGGAAATCTAAAACTAAAACCCTTGTTTAGATTCATTAGTGTTTCCTTGATTTGATTCTTTGGTCCATGAGTAAATACATTTAGAGATTAAATTATATTTATGATGGGGTTTAGAAGTGAAAACAGTAATAAATGTCACTGACCTGAAAGAAAAAGATATTTCTGTGGTTACTGCTTTATAACTGCTGCTTCCTTGTATGAAAATTAATTAAAAACACCTTCTCTTCTGAGTTTTATGTCTTTGAGATCCTGGCTTATAATAAAATTATGAGAATAGAATATCTATAAATTCTTTGTCTTATGTGACCTAACTTTTCATGAGACCCTCCATTGATTTTGCTATCAGACACCATTTAGTGAGAACCTACTATTGTGACTGGCTCACATTTGATTCTGTTGAAGATTCTGAAAAGCTTCTATTTATTCTGAGTTTTATAGATGAAAACTGAGTTTCAGAAATGTAAATATAATTTTCCAAGAGTCATATGGTTTTGTAAGTGTCATCTGTGGGATAAAAAGCAAGCTCACTATGTATCCAATGCTCCTGTTCTTTCTGCTATAGTACACTCTAGCTTTTCGAGATTTGATGTGATATTTGAATGCTAGTCTCTCTAAGAAAATAGGGAAGAGGGGGAAAGGAGGAGTACATTTACATGCCAGTTGGGGTGTTTAACAGCTGTATGATTTGGGGGGGAAGTATTTAAAACCTTCTGAGCCCTAATTACTAACAGCGTTTGCCTTAATGATGGCATAGAATAGTAAATAAAATAAAATTCCCTTGCCAGGCAAGTACGGTTGCTCCTTTGTATCCATAAAGGACTGGCTCCCAAGACCTTCCACTGACACCAACATCCACCTGTGCTCAAGGCCCTTATATAACATGGTGTAGTATTTGCCTAGAGTCTATGCATATCCTCTCATATATTAAAATTGTCTCACAATCAATGGGGAAAAGACTCCCTATTCAATAAAGTGTGCTGGGATAACAGGTTATAGATATACAGAAGAATGAAATTCAAATGGATTAAAGACAATCCATCTTGGAGTTCATTTTTCTGTATGGAGATTCCTGTACAGAAAAATTCCTATCACCCTACAGAAAAATCAACTCCAGATGGATTAAAAACTTAGCGTAAGACTTCAAACTATAAAAATCCTAGAAGAAAACCTAGAAAATACCCTTCCCAATAGAGGCCTTGGTGAAAAATTTATGGTTAAGTCTTCAAAAGGAATTACAACAAAAGCAAAAATTAACAAGAGGGACCTAATTAAACCAAAGAGTTTCTGCATAGCAAAATAAACTCTCAGACAACTACAGAATGCAATCTTCAGGTATGAGCCCGGCTAGACCAGAGTT
This sequence comes from Alouatta palliata, assembly GCA_004027835.1. Classification (NCBI taxonomy): domain Eukaryota; kingdom Metazoa; phylum Chordata; class Mammalia; order Primates; family Atelidae; genus Alouatta; species Alouatta palliata. The sequence continues at coordinate 2,257 of PVKV010038284.1, forward strand.
CATGGAGGAAAACATCTCAACATAAACGTAAAAGAGTGGCTAAATCAAGGAACGGTAAGAAGTTAAGATACAAGTACAAAGCAGAAGTCAGTAAACCAGGTACAAACGAATCTGTCACCCACACAGTGAGCATAACCCAACAGGTAGTTTCTCAAATCAGAGACCCAACCAGTAACCGAGGTCAAAGAGTGGCTAAATCAATCAGTGAGAAAAAGTCAAATGCAGGTGTAAGACAGAGGCCAGGAAACCGAACTCCACATGGACACAGCATTGTCTTCTCATGGCGCAGCCAAGGCGAGGAGCAGGCAGCTGTCAGGGAAGAGTATTCAAAAAGGCAACACTCGTCGAAGGACTGAAAATCCATGGAGTCATGGATTTCAGGAGGGATTTGCAGTGAAAGAAACAGGCATATACAGACTAAGTCCCCAGTAAACATTACAATTCTCCTTATCACTCTTCTCTTGAAATGGGATGTATTGTGAATGTATTGAGCTAAATTACCTTGCATTGCTTTGGCCAGCTACCCCTTCTCTAGTGAGTATTTATTTTCAAAGAGTTAGATGATTAAAGAGAGGAGGACGGTAATGTACCAATCTGATGCCTTGTTAGAAAATCTTCCCTCATGATACCAGAATGTTTTGGTCTGAAACACTGGTTCCTGCTGGCCTAGTTTCTTTTTTAAGACTAATGCACAAAAATGCATATTCTGCCTATGTTTCTTCCCATGATGTGTATTCATTTAGTGAGTAAGGAATTATTTCTTTTCTTCCTTGTTCGCCCTCACTTCTAATGCCCAGATCAGTATCTTGCATTTGCTGTTAGGTGATGACACAGAACTGGCAGCAAAATGAAATAGACCTTCAATTGGTCTGTTTGTCACTTAGTACATGTGTCATTGCTGTGACAGTAACTTGGCTGATGAATGAAATGTATTGGACTATGAGGAATAATAAGATATTCCTGAAGACCAGTTTCTCACTTTGCTATCTTAAACCAAAGCCATTGAACTCTTCAAATAAGCATGCTTTATTCAATAATTCATGGATTTCAATCAAATTTGGAACAGCAGAGAACTCTGAACATCCCTGTGATGCCACAGTGGCACAGCCAGAGCTAGGCTCAACAGCTCCAAAATCATCAGCCAAATATCTCAGTCTCTCAAGCCATCTTTGACATAGACTATGCTTCTCTGGCATTACTTCACTACTAAAAAACAAAATGATTAGAAAGTGTATGAAGCTTTCAGTAGAACACTAGTGGGCAGAAGAGAGGAGATGTAAATATTCAGGTAAAATTCACTAAGTTCACAAAAAGATTTTTAGCAGATGCACATTAACTGGAAAAAATGTAAGTCTTTGCTTTATCACTTTGCCGTCTTCATTTGACAAGGACATAATCCCTAAAAAGAAAGCATTTTCAAAAGAATCATTAAATGTATAGAGAATTCAGACACTAAATCATGCATAATCTTATCTAACAGTTAATACACTTTCTAAGATGACATACCTGTTGGAGGATAAGACACAAAGGATGGAAAAGATAAAAGTAGATTTTATGCAAAGTTTTGCAGTTAAAGAGACTTTGGTTTGAATAACAGCCTTTTAGTTTTACAGCCTTGGACAACATAGAAGGCAGAATTCTATAACAATCCCCAAGATTCCAGCCCCCGATATACATGCCCTCTGTAACCCTCACCCCTTGAGGGCAGATGGCACCTGTAAAAATGATCAGATATCCTCATATTACACAGCAAAGATGAAGGAGTCTTGCAGAAGTGCAAAAGGTCTGAAATAAGTTGATTTTGAACCCTGGGTGGCCCTGACCCAATCAGAGAAGCTCGCATAAAAAAAAACTAGTCCAGATCTTGTGGGAACGAAGATATGGAGACAGAGCTTCTGACTGCTTTGAAGATGTGAACGACCATGCTGAGAGTCCCACATGCCTGGGCACTGCAGGAGCCTCAAGGAGCTGAAAGGAACCCTGGCTGACAGCCATCACGAAAGCTGAGACTTCAGTTCCATAACCTCAGGGAATTAATTCTACTAACAATCATGTCAGCGTGAAAAAGAATCCCAAACAGCAGAAAGGAATGTGGCCTAGTTAATGCCTTGATCACACTCTTGTGAGTCCCTGAGTAGAGGACACAGTTAAGCACTGCCCACAATTTCTGTGGGTCAGACCTGCAGAAATGTGAGACCTGAATGACAGAAATTGTGAGACCATAAATGGGTATTACTTGAAGCCACTACAGTGGTAGTAATTTATTACACAGCAAAAAATGACTAATATGTGTGGCTGGTTTATGTAACCTCACTGTTAGTCTTCATATATGTAAGGTGAAGCTCATAATTGGAGGGCACTTTAAGAATCTAATGTGATTGACACTCTTGGCATGTGGCTGGCGTGTCATTAGAGCTCAGTAGAGGCAGTTAGTCATAATAATAGCACTGCTAGTAGCACTGTTAGTAGTAGCAGTATAAAGTGCAGTAATTGTGGTAGGCCGGATCCCCTGGATATGCTTGTAAACAAAATTTAAAAATTGGGATGAAGAACCTATGGCCAGTATTTCACTAAATTAAGTCAATGCTTGATTAACTCTATCTGCATCTATACATATGCATATATTTGCTTATTCCAAATAGATACACGACACATGCACACAAATAGGCATGCGCATGTGTGTGCGCACACACATACACACACACACACACACACGCTCACACCCCATAAACAGGACATTATACCTTTCTACAAATACACTGCACATTTTTCTACTTTTGTGTCTCTTCTTCATGTCCTGGTTTTTCCCACTGAAAGGTCATTCCCACATTTCTACCTGTAAAATCTGTTGACTGTTCATTGCCTGCCCAGGATTATGTGTATTTTCAATGTGCCAATAACTGTTGTTGTCATTCTGTAATGTGAGATAAGAATCACATGAGATAAATATTACTATCGTCCCAATGTATCCCTTGTTAAAGGACGGGGAATGAAGGACTAGCTGCTTTGGCCATGCTCATGGTAAAGTGTCAGCATCCGAATTTAGTCATTCAAGCTCCTGGTTATGCTTTCCACCACCACAAAAAGCTCTGAGTTGATGGCCCCTCATAGATACCCCTCCACATCCAGAAAAAGAATTTTTTCTCTTTCTCTTATCTCTCACTATATTTTATTTGACTTAGTCGGATTCAGGCTGAGACCAAGCTGAGCTATACCTGGCACATAGATACATTTAGTATACAGCACTGCCTAACAAGGTTCTGGTCAACAGTGGATTGCATATATGATGGTAGTTTTATAACATTATAATATCTTATTTTTACTGTACTTTTTCTATGTTTAGATACACAAAAACTTACCAATGTCTCACAATTTCCTATAGTATTCAGCACATTCATATGCTGTACAGGTTTGCAGCCTAGGAGCAACAGGCCGTACCATGTAGCCTAGGTGTGTACCAGGCGACAGCATGGAGGTCTGTGTAAGGACACTATGATGTTCACACAATGCCAAGATCACCTAACGATGGACTTCTCAGAATACACCCCCCTCAATAAGTGACCCATAACTGAATTTACATCCACTAATGTGCATGCGGGGAACGACAAGTTGGAGAAAAAGCTTAATCCGTGCCGCCATTTATATTTTCCCAGTTGGAGGAGAGAAGCCAATCAAAGGGAATTAACAGGGAGGCTGCAAGGCTTCTGGAAGGAATCTGTCCTGAGGGAAGCAGGACTTGGGAATTGGATGACGATGTATCTTCTTTCTGGGCAGGAACCCACCCTCAGCCAGCTACTCTGGTATTATATGCCCTAGGAAGAAAACGATGGCAAGAAATTAAGGTTGTTGCTGCAATTCCCAGGGCCCAAGCCATCTTGCTCTGAGCTGCTATAAGAGTTTACACAGCGGAAAGCCATTTCCTGATCAAATTTCTTAAAAAAAAAATACGCATCTGAGGTCCCCTGTGTTAGTGACAACCTAAACTCCTGCTGCTCTTGGGAGAGACAGTCCTGTTGTCTGGCGTATTTTCTGTCGTTACAACAGAATACCTGAGACCGGGTAATTGTAAAGAAAATGTTTATGAATGTAGCAAGGGTGAAGCACGAGGCGAGAATGTGCTGCTTCGACGAGGGGGCCAGGCTTCGGTAATTTCCAGAGAATACAAAGCACAGAGAAAACTTCCATTGCCCACATGGTTATGTCACTGGGTTTCCTGTTGCGTGTTGCTAAACACCTCTCCTGTGTAAATGCTTCTGCAGCACTGGTTTCCCTCCTTTCTAGGATGGCACGCTACATTCATTTCCCTCAAACACTTACCATCACGAAACTTCTGTATTCATTTGTTCATATGGTTACTGTCTGGTTCTCCACTACAAGTAAAGCTCTGTAAGTTGAGAAACCATGTGTGTCTTGTTTAACACTGTATCACTAATACCTAAACTGTGTCTGGCACTAGTAAGTGCTCAGTAAATATCTGATCCAGCGAAAAGATAAAATAAAAAAAGAAAATGTTTATTTAGCTCACATTTCTTGAGGCTGGGAAGTCCAAGACTGGGCAGCCCCATCTGGCCTGCATCATAACATGGTAGATGGCATCACGTGGTGAGAGTACATCTATGAGTGGGCAGGTGCAAAATACAAAACACAGATAGTGACTGAACTTTATAACAACCCACTCTCACAGTAACTAATCCAGTCCCTGAAAAGTGAGAACTCACTCTTGTCAGATGGCATTAATCCATCCATGACGGTAAATCCCTTATGACCCAAGCACCTCCTGAAGTTTCCACCACCTTTAAACCAATACACCTACGCTGGGGACCAAGTCTCAACATGAGCTTTGGTGAGGAGAAACCAATAAAAATTGTTTTTTTTTTTTTTTTTTTTTTTATATCTGTGCCTGTTCCTAACAACTCTATGCTGAAAACATATGCAATTAGGTAAGTAATTCAACAGAGGCTTTATCCAGTGTGAATTAAAGAGATTCCCTAAGTATTTATGAACGTACTCCAAATAAGCCTCTGCTTCCATAAAATCAATTTAAACATTTAAAAATAGCATATTTAACCAGAAAAAAAATACACTTATTGAAAGGTATTATGGTTAGTGAATATGTCTAAATTTTGGAAGAATTAAAGGAGTCCTGGATTTTTGTGTAGGCATTTTTATTTTATTCATTTAAAATTCATAGTCCAAAAGGATAACAGTACAGCCAGCACCAGAGCAGGAGCAGTGGCACAGAGGGCCATGTCCACACCTGGCTTTGTCACTCAGTGCAGTGAGCTGATTCAATCTCCCAAGCCTCAACTTTCTCGTCTCACAGTGAAGATTTTGAACTCATGGGTTTTTGAAAACTAAAAAGGGAAACAAGTCTATACACACACATTGATTTATATTTATAAATTAAAATTAGACACAGATCCATATAGTATATATAAGTTCCATTTAGAAGACGTATGTTTAGGAAACCATATGTATATACAAATGCAAAGAGTAGGAAGCAATGATTCCTAGGGGAATCTATTACATATGAGTAGGGAGAAACATCAAGAAGTTAAAATAATAATAATAAAATTGGATAAAACTGGGCAGGTTAGAAAGAACTTAAGGAGAAAGAGTCAGTGCTTACCCTAAAAAAGACAAAAAAAAAAAAAAAAGAGAGAGAGAGAGAGAGAGAGAGAGAAACTGAGAAAAGCAGAAAAATAAAAGGGCTGTGCTCTTTGAGACAGAGAGACAGACAAGACAGAGGCAGAGACAGATACAGAGATAGAGACAGAGACAGAGACACGTAGGCACAAGAAAGGAGGGAGACCTCCCCTCCAAGCCTGCACTGCACCCCTTCCTGGGTGCTGTAGATTGGGGTCCTAGGCCTCCTCTTTCCACAATGGCACCATAATGAGAAAGGCACACGACGAGGATGAAACCAGTCCTCAGGAGCACGGCCATGTGGGTCAAATTACTGCAAAGACATTTGGGTGGGATTTGTGCAGGAGCACCACAAAGAATGCTTTTCATACATGGAAGACTCTATGAGTATAACAAGATGAACTTGAGCCTAAGAATTCTTGGGCATGGGTGATTCATTGCTTCACCCCCTGGCTCAGGCCAAATCAGTTCTTCAGAATCGGTCATGGCTCCATTCCTCTCCTTGGGATATGCTGCTGCTTACCAGGAAATCCCAGTCCTGAGGACAGAAGTTTATTCTCTTGCTGTGCTAATAATCCAGCTAGAAAGTGCTGGCAGCCAGCTGCCTGGCTGGCTCTCCTACAGACCCACAGCCTTCTTATCATATAAACATAAACAGGGTGCACATCTACATTTAACTTGACTTAATTATCCCAGTATATATAAGGCACTAACATATAGTCTTCTGTATATGTACATCTTTAAGTACTTGGTATGACTTCTCCGTAATAAAGTCCAAATTTTAGTATGTGTTAATTTTCTTAACATCCATACTCTTTAGTCATTGACTATTGTGTTCATCTTTAGTTACGCACACTTTGAAAATATGCAGTTTTCCCCCCACATTAATGTAATAAACCAATGTAATATTTAAAGTAATAACTTAATGTAACAACGTAATAAACAAAACCACTGCAAATTTTCTCTTGCTTTTCATTATCTGGAATAATTTAGCTACCTTTTTTCTCTCTCACTCTACTCTTTCTTTCTATATCCATTAGAACCCAGTTCCTGAAAATCATGGTTTTTGAAAACCCAAAACATACCCAATTATAGTTTTAATGTAAGAGACTCTCTGAATGATCAATAAATCTAACACCTACAAACATCTGCTTTACTTTAGAAATGGTTCAAATATGTAAGTTTCAAATTAAAGAGGTGTTGAATTTTCACTCTGTGCTTGACCTTCACATAACAGCACGAAGCTAAAGTCTGATTTGACATTCATTAATCTTCTTAATATTAAATAATCTCTTTCTCTCGCTCTTTAATTAAAAAACCATAGTAGGAAAAAAAGTACTAGCCTTCTACCATTCTTATCTCCCATGTGACATAAAAGCAAAAGTGAACTTAGCTACTCAGTTAAAGCTGGTGAAAGCATTCTCACTATTCCTAGTGTCCTCACAGAAAAGCCTGGATGGCTTCTGCACAGAAAACACGAAGGTTGTGTTCCTCTATTGAAATTTGGGGGAAGTCCAAACAGATGGACACAGGATATTATATTTTAGAAATCAGTAGGTCTATTATTAAAAAAAACCCACAAAACAAAACTAACAACTTAGTGGCCTGACTGATGTCAATGTCTTCTTGTGAAGGTTATTTTCTCATGTTTGATGGTGAATACGCAGACAATTTTTATTGCAGAGATAATTCTCCAGACTGAAAGTGTGGAAACTTCACTACACTGAGCTCACTGAAGGACCTGAGCACAAAGCAAAGTACAAGACGGATTGAATAAATAATAAAAGAAGGCTTTAGTCTTATTTCTATTTAAGCAGATATGCTTTAGAGAGACATGTTTTAACTGAAATCACAGAATCACTAAATTTAAAAATCAAAATACAAACTCATCATGAGGGCTTTGGAATTGGCTTCCAATTTGAAATGCAAAGCATAAGCGGGTGCCCAGTGTTACAGCTGGTCAACCACATGCACAGACAGGAACTAGAGACTGTCCTCTCCCTTTGCAAAAATAACAAATACTGGTAATGACAGCCCCAGAACTAATCCTTTCCTGTATAAATGTGGATGCTCATTTAAAATTTGACACTTAAAGTTATGATTCATTAAAATGAAAAACAGGAAACTTATGGGAAAAAGTTCTTCGTCCATTGATCTCTCATCTCACTTTGCTGAAAGATCGCTAAATGGGTTGAAATTAATGTCTGATAAATATGTGAGCTGACTGAAGTTATGAATATCTTCAAAGAGCTATTCAAGGCTTATTAAAAATCTTTAATGAGGTGAAAACATAAAAATTAGCTCTACCTAATGCCTAGCAGAGTGCAATACTGGACTTTATATATTGGTTTACAAATATTATTTCCAGGTGTCTTCAAATAGAACTCCAATCTTACACTGTTCTGATTTTTCAAAATCCTTCCAGATATTTAGACTCAAGTACCATCACTAAGAACAGACCCTGCAGTAACATCAGCCTGGCCGCAAGCTTCCGCAGGCACCACCAGCAGCTGCTTTGCAGTGTTATATGCCGGATCTTTTACACACCTCTAAATATTGGAAGGTACCATCGTCCAGTCTATGGGATCACTTATTTTGTCTATCTGTACTCGCCACTCAGGTGATCTTCTCAGTCCTATGGCTTTCGATATCTCCCCTTTGCTTTCTGCTGAATTTATGTTTCCAGCATTGAGTTGCAGATTTGTACAGCAAATCGCCTCCATGACTCATCTGCCTCGCCATCTCTAAATTGATACGTCCCGATTAGAACCCCTGATTGTTTCTCAACAAAACCTGCTTCTGCCTAGTCTCCCACGTCCCAACAAAAACACTACCACTCACCCAGGTGTTCCAGACAAATAACTATGATTCATCCTTAATTTCTCTATTTCCATCATATTCAGCCTCCAAGTAATCAACAGATACTGTGGGTTTTATCTTCAAGATGACTCCAGAATGAGACCACCTCTTCTCACCTTCAGAATGACACAAGCATCACCCACACAAACACCTGCTCTTACCTGCAACCTCCAAACTGCTTCTACTGCATCTACTTCAGCCTGCCTGGGCCATTTCTCCAACAGAGGCTGGGTTGTTATTTTAGAAACATGAATTAGAGCCCATTACTCACCTCCTCGGCACCCGGTGATGGCTCCTCATGCACATTCTTTACACACATCTGCCCTGGCCTCTCTCCCAGATCATCAGTTCATTCCCTGATCCAGACACCCTACACCTGTATACACCGAACTCAATACCTGCACTTGGTCTTGACACTTGCTCTTCCCTCTTCCTTTCCACCTTTCCTCTCAACATTGCATAGCTGGTTCCCACAATATATCTAGGGATCCACTTAGAGAGACCCTACAGAAATAGTCCGTTTTTGTACAATCCACCAATACCTGTATCCTTTTGATCTGTTTTATATTTCTGTATGGCACTCATAACTGGCTCAAATTATATAAAAAATTAATTTGGTTACTTGTTTACTGGTCATCTTTCCCCCTATGAGGCCAGCTCCACATGGGTGTGAATCCTGCCTGTTGTTTCCACCATTACATCTGAGCACTTGGAACCATTCTTCCACAGAGCCAGCACTCCATAAATGTTCCTTTACTGAAGGAAACACAATTGAATGTGCATCCCTTTTCACTGCCTGGGTACCAGACAATTCTTACACTCCATTACTGTAAAGGTAAACTGAAGTACAAATAAACACAACTTTGAATAGCAAGGCTGGTACACTGAAATCAAGTAGTCATTATATATTTATATATGCATGTGCACATCTTACTGAGGCAATTAATAATTATACTATTGACCTATATGGAGCCAATGAATACTCAGATTAACTGTAAGTGTGTCTATCTGTTGGCATGAGTCAAGAAGTACTATAACAGTGATGGTTCACAGAGCAGGATATAGCTGGATGCATTTGCTATATACCAAGCCAGATCGTTGGCTAGAAGCACGTGGGAAGAAGCACACCCTCTTTGAAATAATCCTGCGAGAGGTGAACTGGGCTTGAAGCCTGGGAGGAGCCAGGGAAGGGGCCAAGAGGAAGGCACTCAGCTGATAACCGACTTCCTCACATGCTCCACTTATATTTAGTGATTGCTCTGATCACAGATTTAATAATGTGCACCAGAGACTGTTAGTCAGAACAATGTGTCCCCTAGGACTGATCTACTGACATCAATTTCATGTTGTAATACAGAACGGCATACATAACTTGAAGATAGGAATCTACACAACTGTGTACAATAGAGGAGGGTCACAGAAATCTAATAACAGCCTGGAGAGAATCCCATTCTTGCTTTGCTGTCATGCCAGTGAATTGCATTCTACAAGAAACCTTTCTGTTAATTCACTGCTCCAATCTTCCACTAGACAAACCGATTCACAGTGAATAGAAGGTATCCATGGCTCTGTGAAGCAGCACTTTATAAAAATTCTAGGCAGTCCCACCTGAAAATAACTTAAAATCTCTATTGTAGCTTTCTGATCTCCTTTCTATCTCATAAAATATATTTGAAAATAAAAGAGTGGATTCAGATACCTGTCTCCCTAATGTGATGGAAATCCATTGTACTGATGGTTCCTGTACCACAGTAATGCTGGAGGTGGTAAAGTCATTCCACAGATAGCTTATCAGCTTTCTCAAAAATTAAGAGGAAATTCACTCCTCACTGGAAACCTCAGATAAATATGCCGCCCTCTCTCTCTCCTTTACCTCTTTCTCTCTCCTTCTCTCCTGCAAACCCAGTTAGACTCCAAAGAAAATATTTCAGAGAGCTGAGAGATCATCGATAATACAGAAGCTAACACTCCTGATCACCCTCCATGCAAACTGAAATCCTAACATTTCTCATCGTTTATGAAGAAAATTTACTTTCTGAATGGGAAAAACAAATTTACTGTCCTACTGTTATCAACTGTGTTTGTAATTACAATTTGATTTCAGAGAAGGTGAAGTACAGTTATGCCTAAATAGATAAGCATACTTTTTAAATGGGTAAAAAAATCATTGAGGAAAAATTTAGCAGTGGTGTTACATATTTTTCCTAACTCCCCAAAATCTTTACAGATGATGAACTGCATTTTATTCATACTCAGAAATGCAATGCGGTGATAAGGGATGAGAGGGAATCCCAGAAAGACAGAGCAGGTGATATCAGCTGCCTGCTGGATCTATATCTAGAACAGTGGAATATCACAATTTGATCATCTGGTAAAATAACAGCCGTACACATAGCATGGTCCTGGGAAAAGTATCCTCATGAGGTAATCCCATTCAATCGGTTAATATTGAATATGCTGAGGTTTTGGTATTGTGAAATTAAGTAATTACCTAGTCACTCATAAATCAGAAAGCTTAATTTAACTACCTGATCCACTGTCCCAAATGACTAACATTATATCTCAGAGAGGGACAAAATATATATATAAATTAAACAAGGCAATCTCTCCCAGAGAAGACAGAAGGAAATCGAAGGAATTCTTAGTGCTCTGTGGTTTATCTGGCTCCACCTCACTAATAAGGACCTGGCTGGGTTGAGGCTGCTATGTCCATGGTATCATAGTGTCATCACCTGCCACCCAGAGACAGGGGTCTGTCACTGTGACCACTTCCATACCCCTTAACCTCTCAGGCAGGTTAATTTCATGGCCCTTGGAAAATCAATTTCTAACACAGTGTCAGAATAAGCTATTACTTTCCCAGAAAAAAGGAGAGAGGCTTTATCTCAGGACTATGAGAAACGAGGGGTGTGTAGGGTATGACCAGTCACGTGGGGATTTGGTTAGCCTCACGATTTCTGCATTGTCTGCCTCCTGTTTGCTGAGCCTGGCTCACAGCACTGTTGCTGACTGGCAGTACCTGTTGAAGGTGATGTGCTCAGGGCCTGTGCAGCTCCCCTCCCATGCCTGGCTACTGTTCCCTTCTTCTGCGGGGGCTGCCTTCCTTTCCTTGGCAGGGAAAAGGATGATGACCATCAGAAAGGCAGCCTTTCCTCCTCACTCCCCTACTCCTGGGGGTCCATCCCCAAATTCTTCACTAAATATAGCTCAGTTTATTGAATGGCCAGTCCAGTGTCAGGGAAAATGGACCCTTTTCCTCAGAAGTGGTTGCTTTTCCTTTCACTTTTCTGAGCATAGGCATATAATGGAGCGGTCATTAGGTATAAAATCATCGATTTGCCTCAAAGTTGAGATTAAGCCAGTCACTTAAAACATTTTAATATTAGCAAAAGGCTTTGGTGTTTTTTTTTTTCTCTCTCTCTGCTGTGACTTTATTCAAGATCTTTAGATTACAGGGGCTTTTACAAGTTTGTCAGTGATCAGGGGCTGCCTTAATCAAGTAAGAAAACAAAAATCCCACCAAGACCTTCTATGCATTTATATGTTACAGGACTGTTCAATGCCAGTATCTGCACAGAGTGTGGTTTGTAAACTACAGGCTTTAGAGGATATTAATTAACTCAGATTGGAGAATTTATGATGCAGCTCATTAACAGAGATCAATGTCAAAGGTTATATTTAAAACTCATGTTTGGGTAAAAAAAAAAAAGTCATGGTAAATAATTGAGTAAAAGAGAAATATACACCAGCATAAAAGTGTGTTTATTTCTTTTACATTAGTATCACCATGAGCACTAATGAACAACTAAATTCCATACAATAAAATAATACCACACAGAGATGTCTAAAAGAAAATCATTGATAGAATAGTACGACTACCCTTATGCACAAAAAGTCATATGAATACTGTAAAAAGAGGTACATCTTGTTATTTCAATATTAATTCTCCAAGAGGTTTTCAAAGCAACTCCAGTATCTGTATGGAAAGGTTATTCACTAATACTGGCTATTATTTTGATGTGAATCCTAGAAAAAAATAGAGACTTATTTTTAAAGCAAAGTGTATGCATTTATAATTCAGTAAGTAATGTACTGACTGAAAATGCACCAAGATAATACATATCTAGTAACTCAATCTTAAGGAACTTATGCTAAAGACATACTATACAAACATGCATGTACAAGATGTTCACTGATGCACTGTTACATAACCCTGGGTAAAAACTAATAGCCTCAATTATGTTAATGGAAAGTGAAATACTGTGAAGCCATTAAAATGACTCTAATATCTGAAAAGAAAAAACTACTCCCCATGTTACAGACAAAGACGGTCAATTAAAAAATAAGTGATATAAAAATTTTTCCACGTTTGGGGAAGGCATTATATTGAATACACTCATTTATTTAAACATTCAAAAAATATTGGATGTGTCCCCCAGATTTCATGTGGTTAGAAACTTCTTCCTCAAGTTTACATATTGATATTAAGTGGGGTGTTTGAGAGGTAACTAGGATTAGATTATGTCATCGGGGAGGGGTCACCCTGATAGGACTGGTGGCTTCATAGGAAGAGAAGGAGATCCCAGCTGACACGCGAGCTCTCATCCTCTCACCATGTGATGCAGCAAGAAGGCCCTCACCAGATGCCAGTGTCATGCTCTTGGACTTTCCAGCATCCATAACCATGAGCCCAATAAACTTATTTTATTTATAAGTTATCCAGACTGTGGTATTCTGTTATAGCAACGGAAAAATGGACTAAGACATACACTGAAGAGTTGATGACAAAAATAAATATGGGATTGTGGAAAAGTTCTATGAGGGAAAAGAAAAAGATGCAGCTTAGGATCATAGTATTGAACCTAACTTAGGATGGGAGAAAAAGCAGAGAATATGCTTTTAAGATACAAGGGGAGAAAGTGAAAACAGGTACACGAGAATTTGCAAGTAAGAATGTTTTGGACTCAGAGGGAGAACACCCCTGGCATCATGTCGAGGCTGGGCCACAGTGAGCTGGGGCAGCGGTAGGGGACAGAACTGAGGACAAGTGGCAGCCAGGTCCCAGTGAGCCTCATGGGCTGGATTTAGGATTTTGAATTTTGATTTATTTCAGTACATTTTATATGCTGAAAGGTTTGATTCAGTTGGTTCACCGAAAAGATTTACCATGAAGAAATGGCACGAGTCATATGTTTTAATTTAGTAACTTAACATAACACAGAGTCATCCCTGAGGATCTAAGGGGGGTTGGTTCCAGGATGCCCATGCACACTACAGTCTATAGACACTCAAGTCCTTGACATAAAATGACACAGTATTTGCATATAACCTACAAACATCCTGCTGTATACTAAAAATCATCTCTAGATGACTTGTAATACCTACTACAAGGTAAGAGCTATGCTAATACTCATTAATATTTATTTTTAAATTTGCATTATGTTTTATAGTTTATTGTCATTTTTTAAATTGCTTTTCCACCAAATTTCTTTTTTATTGATTGGTTGAATCTGCAGATGCAGAACCAGGAATACAGGGCAGACAGTGTTGACAGACACTGTCTGTGTCACCATTTGAAGAGCTGTTCTGTGGGAGAAATGACAGCATGACAAACAGGCTATGTGGACTTCAACACATCAGCACAATGTGCCTCCAGTTTTTTCATCTGGAAGAACAACTAAGGGGACGGCAGTAAGTGATAGTAATGTCCCTTCCAGTTCCAAGTGCAGTTTAGTGCTTTGGGAATATTATCCAGAGATTCTCCTATAGCAGTTACACTTTTACCAGTGTTAGGTGAATAAAATATAACTCTATGAAAAAATGGTATAAAATGACTCGTATGTTATTTTTCTTATACACAGGAAACTATCTCAATGAGAGGCTTAATGTATATTTGTCCTTTAATATGTGAGGCTTTTTGAGATTTAAAATATGAAAAACCAAAACTTACCCCTAAATGCTACTGTCCAGATTGCTTTTAAAAGTTCTACTATAGGCCTGGCACAGTGGCTCACGCCTGTAATCCCAGCACTTTGGGAGGCCGAGGTGGGCAGATCATGAGGTCAAGAGAGTGGACACATCCTGGCCAATATGGCAAAACCCTATGTCTACTAAAAACATAAAAAATTAGCTGGGCGTGGTGGCATGCACCTGCAGTCCCAGGTACTCAGGAGGCTGAGGCAGGAGAATCACTTGAACCCGGGAGGTGGAGGTTGCAGTGAGCCACGATCGTAACGCTGCTCTCCAGCTTGGTGACAGAATGAGAAGACCCCATCTCAAAAAAACAAAACAAAACAAAAATTCTATTGTGAGAGGTAAATTGGGAAACTGAGTGTATTTCCAGCTGTGTAATAATTACATTGCCTGATTGTTCTTTAGCCAAGTAATATTCTTATTTGGAGGCAATGTTTAATACTGTTTATTTGGAGGCAATGTTTAATACCATCTGAATATCTATGTGCTTTGCTGAACTATCATAAATGAATCTTAAGACATGCCCCCTGTCATTCTGATGTTACAGACAAATTATATTATAGCTATCTATGAACATTACATACAACGAACGCACATTGTCAAGGTTGAATTTTACCTGAGGTCTGAGCTCCTGGAAAGCAATGAAAGTTAAAGAAATTCTCCTCACTTTTTGTGACCAAAAACAGCTGACTGCAAGGGATGCCTTTTTTTAAATATGAATTAGATGTGTTGCAGGTGTACCCCTTAACTACATAGGACAAGGCCAGACTTCCAATTCCCATCTTCTACCTCAACAATGATTAGCTAGATTGCTTGTGCCTACTGATGAATCTGAAATGCTTGTTGGTCAACCTTAACTACATAGGACAAGGCCAGACTTCCAATTCCCATCTTCTACCTCAACAATGATTAGCTAGATCGCTTGTGCCTACTGATGAATCTGAAATGCTTGTTGGTCAAATTTGGTGAAAGTTCTCTCCATCCTCAGAACTCTGACTTCAGCCCCAGCCAGCACAGAGCCTCTCCTGAGAAGAAGCTGGCCCTAGGGTAAAACCCTCTCTCATTTGCTATTTCATACATCTCCCTTCCATATCACTCCTCCACACCAGTTCTTTCTAGCATGTGTATTCCCCTGTATAAAAGAAAGACCAAGCCTGGAGCAGTGGCTTATGCCTGTAATTCCAGCACTTTGGGAGGCCAAGGTGGACGGATCACCTGAGGTCAGGAGTTTGGGACCAGCCTGGCCAAAATGGTGAAACTCCATCTCTACTAAAAATAAAAAAATTAGGCAGACATGGTGTCAGGTGCCTGTAATCCCAGCTACTTGGGAGGCTGAGACAGGAGAATTGCTTGAACCTGGGAGGTGGAGGTTGCAGTGAGTGCCATTGCACTCCAGCTTGGGTGACAAGAGAGAAACTCCATTTCAATAAAGGAAGGAAGGAAGGAAGGAAGGAAGGAAGGAAGGAAGGAAGGAAGGAAGGAAAGAAGGAGGGAAGGGAGGGAGGGAAGGAGGGAAGGAGGGAAG